>JBBPNO010000775.1:0-15147 GCA_038090915.1 Boletus eberwhitei
ACAACAAAACAGAATGAGTTGGGATAAAGGCCAGGTTGCCCCCCCCCCCCCCCTTTTTTTTTTTTTTGCATGTTATAAAGCACCTCCTCTGTGATATAGTTGAGGGGATAACATAGATGCCATTGCTCAAATGAATGCCATGAGGGAGCAGAAAAGTCGCCAGTGTGTTCCAAGCTCCAACTCCACATCTACTGCACAACATCAAGTACAGGTAGAAGACCACCAGCTCTCGTTCGTGGGACAAGACTTATCATTTCTATTCTAGAATTCCCTCAACATCAGGCAATATTCCACCTGGTTAATCTCATTCACTTGTCCTAAAGGATCAATTGTGTGATTAACATCTTCAGAAATTGTCAGCTCTTGCATGAATGTCCCATTGGAAGGACAAAGGTCATCTGCTGCAACATGGATAAGCAGTGAGACACCTCTTTGATCAACAAGCCAATGAATGGATATGTGTTGTGTGGCCGATGTTGAAGTGCTGTGCTAATTTTGCCAGTTCAAGTGATGAGGCACAGCATACAGTAAACATATAGTAAGTGTACAGTGGTAGGTGCTCTCGATTACCTTCTTTCAGAAGTGTTTCATCTTCTCTGTTCTATGTGGGGTTGAAGAGGCATGTGAGGTTCTTCAATATTAATCTCTGATGCACTTTGCTCTTCTTGTATCAGCATTATTATTCCAACATGGATGAGTTGCAGCATAGCCTGAGTACAGTGTCCTATTGGCTGGCAATTATTTTTGACATCCAGGATGGTGATAATGAGCATTCTCAAATTCAAACTGAAACACTCAGAAAGAGTTTGTAATTGACTGTTTATACACCAGCACATCCATGCCATTGTGAATGAGTAAGGGGTGATATAAAAAATGTATTAGTGTTAATCTTTATGACAAACAATTTTGTATCAGTGGCAATGAAATGACAAGAAGTAGATGGGTACAAGTGTGACTAGTTGACTGCTGTATACACAACACAGAGCTGGTGACTAAAGGGAAGAATTATTGTGAAGAAATTTCTATTGTATTGAAGGTATGAGGACCTCAACTAGAGTGAGGTATAGAACCAGAGCTGAGTATCAGGACAGTAAATGGACATCAGTGGGGTATTGCAACTAGCACCGCAGAGCACACATACATGTTTCTAAACTGAGTAGAGCACCATCCCCAAACTTCATGAATCCACCTCACCATTAGGATCTCTTTCTTCATAACGCTGACGATCCACAGGTGTCAGCATCTCTCTTTGGGGTTGGATGGAGGGTGTGCTCTATGATTAAACTAAAGGATATATAACTCAAGTAAGTGCATGATATAACAATGAATGGTGTCTATACGTTTGTTTTACAAATTCTTTCATGTCATTGGGGCATCTCACATCAACTTCATCAGCAAGCTATGGAGGCTGAGCAGGGAAATGTCAACAAGCAAAAGTGTGGTTAAGCATGGGTTCTTACCCTCCCCCTGAGTAATGTGGGCAAGCAACTCAATTGAGGTCAGGTCCTCTGAAAATGAGCATCAATTTTTCACAAGTTCCAAGAATGTGATGCATTAGTACAAATGCTGTATGCTTTGTACACTTTGCCACTGATCCTTTTGGGCTGTGGTAGGTGAACAAAATAGGGAATTGGTCAATACATACATGTACGGCCATGTAGAAACTAATCCCAGTGAAGGTCCCTGCAAGGGACTTGACAAGGTCACCAGAAATGCCAAAATTGCATAGGCAGACTACATCTTCTTCCATGTGGAGAATATTCGAATGTTTAATGTCCCTGTGAGTTATTTGAAGAGAATGGAGGTACACAAGGCCTTGTAGAACCTGGGCTGCATGTCAAAGAGTAAGTGATGAGGTGCTGGACAAGCTCACTCCTTCTGCTATGTAACCTGTGGCACCTTTTCTAATACATGCACCACATTCCTTAACACATTTGTTGACAGCTATGCAAGCTTCCACTGGCATGGCATTCTATCATGACCTTGACTTCACTGGAAGAGGGAGATATGTAGACACTGTAGAATATAATGATGCTGATGTGTTTGGAGGTGGAGGTGGAACGGACACCAATGACAAAAATATCAGTATGGTAGAATATTCGGGGGTAAAGAAATGCATACCAGCATATCAAGAAACATTGTGGGAAGGGATATCTCGACAACCTTGCATGGCCATAGACCTGTATAGGGCAAGCCATAAAGCAACATATATATTGCATATGTGTCAGTGGGACATGCTTTCATTTGGGCAAGTCATTCATTTGCTGCTGTGTAAGTGGCAATGTACTTTTTCACATCTAAGGCTCTCTTTATTTTGAGATTTGTGATCTGTGTCTGTATTGTAAATTGTAGGGAGATATTGCTGTGCTTGTAGAGGTTAGTCAGCAGCTCCCAGATCTTGTAGGCAATGATGGAAATGTTATCAGGATTGAGGGATAGGACTGTCAAGCTGACTTTGTACATTATAATGGATTTTGCTAGTCCATCATCTTTAATCTGAGCTTGAATTCCCACTCTCTCTACAGCTGTTGGTGTTCCAAGAAAGAATGATTCAGGTATTTCTGAGATGAACTTTATGAAGTTGCTTCAATCTGGCCCATTGCTGATATACATAATTATAGACTCCTTCACCAAGCAGGAGATGCTCAGTTTGTTATTTCTCCTCATAGCAGTTTTCTGTCCCTACAAGCTCTGGTATGTTTTTGAAAATTTTCAATTGTGCTGTGGTTCTGGTATTCATGAGCTAAGTGCCTGATCACTTAGATGTCCTGATTTACAGTACATATGCCTTCATAATACAAGATGCTGTAATAAGCATGAGTAGACAAGCCCTGTTTTGGCTTTCCCAGTATTGAGCTTGGGGCTCATAACCTATTGAAGCTCAAATGAGAGAACTCAGTCTGTGAATAACACAGCTATATTATCAAACTACCTAAAATGAAAGAACTAGGATAGCTATGAGTGATCAATAATGAGTGAGATGAGTGGATGCATACCTTAGTCTGTGGATAACATGACTAAGGAATGCCCAATTAAATGATATGAGTTGTCTAACCAATAAGTCATGTGCAATAGCAAATAGCATCAAATAGCAAGAATATGACATCTTTGGTGATGCATTGCAATAATGTGAGTAGACAATGGACAGGCTCATGCAAGAATAAACAACACTCATGTTTGGTAGATTAAGTAGAGTCTCTGGATGGAGGAGGCCTTGACTGGTTCACAGATGAATCTCAAGTAGTAGTTATACTTTGCTGAATAGAATGACTGCCTTGTCAATTTCTAAGCCCAGTAGATTGGCTTTCAAGGTCAAAGGAGGTATACTGTTGTTGCATAAATAAGAGTGACCACCCTCAACATATCTTTCATATATAATAGCACCAGGCATGAAATTATAGTGCATTTTACTGTAAAAAGACTATAGTCTTTAGTGTAGTCACTAAAGAGAGAATGCTATTGTATAAAGGTTCTATATACCATGTGATTATGTAATAAGTGGCTGTACTACCACTCTCATATGGAATATCCAACACTTACATGTGTAACAAACTGTGCATGCTCCTTATTTGTGTGTTAGTATAAATTTCCTGATCTGACATGTCAGTCATCACCAATCAGGTGTATTCTTTATTGCAATAGAGATGATAAGGTAGGCCTTATGCAAATCATCCCACCTGTGGCAACTGTGATCCATGTAACAGAGAAAATTAGCAATGGTTGACTTGCTGTTGCTATTTAATGCCATCTGTGTTGTGTTGATAAAATAAAGCTCAGTAATGTTCTGACAGGTGCACTAGCAGAACATGAAAGAGTATAAAGACAAGAACATTATGGGAAGGAAAAATGTAACAATAGTAGTAACTGTACTAGGGTTGATCTATAAGGCTTAAAGTGGTATTGTTGTTATTTGATTTGACTTGGAGTATGCTACATCAAACTTGTAGAGGATGCTCTATGACAAAATACAATGACCATGATATCTCTTTGCTGTCCATGCTGCTTGCTGCCCATTCAAGCCTTTCTGATAGGCATCCATAAAGTGGTGAGATCAAGTGAAATATCTATGGTGTGAATTAGTCTGGTTGATGCAATTGCCAGTGTAATGTTGAGCATCAAATGACTTACCTTCACATTTAATCCAATAACATACTATCCAGTGCAGCAATAACATTTTGCTCCAAAATGACATTCTTTAATGAGAGTGGGAATTTATAGTATTTGCACTTTGCATGTCCCCAGTATTGCTCAATAAAATTGAGCTCACAATGAATGTTGGCAAGCACAATACTGGAAAGCCATGCTGATGGCAAATTGCCTTCAAGCATGACTTAACATTTATGAAGTTAAGTTGGTTATATAGAAAACATCAATAGCAACACTTCACCTCCTTTTCAGTTGGGAACTTGAAGCCCTCACACTTGTATTTGAGTTTCACCTCCTTGACATAGCTCTGCTCATAACAGATCTTGGCCATCCCTTTGAATTATCCTACCTTTTCATGACCTTCAGGAAAATATAGTTACTGTGATTGACCATCAGCAAAATAACCAGTAGTCATGGGAATTTTGAATTTAGAGGGCTTTCTGTTAGTGCCATAGACAATATTTCCACACTCATCCTTTCCAGTCATCAAGATTCTCTATTTAGAAGAAGAATTCTTTGGAAGATTGCAAGCTGATAAAGCATTTTCAGCTCACTTTAGATGGATGGAGGCATTGTCAAAAATAAGAATATGATCCTTATTAGAAAAATGAGTGTGAAGGATGTTCATAATCTTTAAAACTCTGTTTGCCATTCATAGCCAACTTATTCTCATTTAAAAAAAATAATTTAAGCATCACAATTCACAAGAACAAAGTCCTGCTTAAATCTAGCATGCCTTGTTTACTAATTAACAATGGTCATGATTTTCTTATACATGTAGTTCTAGAATTAGAATTGACTTCTTTTTGATTTGTCATGCAAGAAAGCCCTTGTCATACTGAGGGTGGGATGATTTTGCATGAGGCCAACTGAAAGGGACCTGTAATAAAATAGAGAAAGAAAGTTAAATCCAATATCACAAGTGTTGCTTACTAAAACAACATGTGAGTGAGAGAAAGACAATATCAAGACTAAAAAAAAACATGATGGCACACTACTGGCTACTTTATACTACCAGGGGTGGTACATGGACCGGTGACCTGCATCAAACTTGTTTCATACACAATCAGAAGCCAAAACCTGAATGGATTTAATTCTACCACTTGTAGCAGTTAGAATCTTCCAATACTCTAGGGCCTAATAACTCTTAGTATGATCTACTACTCCTGAAAGTTTTAGAATATTCCATCAAGAAACTTAGGAGAAATAAATGTTTTTCTCCAACACATAGCTTTATTACTATCTATAAGTACATAGCTAATAGAACTGTAAATAATATGTATATTCTTGACCCTTGGGAGCTAGGTTTACAACTTAATAATTGTGGCTGATGGCTATCTGTAAAATCTGGTACATAGTGGGAAGATCTGGTGAGTGTGAGAAAAGCAGGTTTTGAATATTATCCATGTGTTAACTTTGGTTGAGCATCAGTCAATAAATGTTATTTTTGTCAATAATGGATGTTCTGGGAGGTCATTTGGAGGTTATCAATGAGTCTGCAGATGATGGAGGTTTTGAATTGGGTGTTACAGACCATATTATTTTTCCCTTTATTTCTACTATTTTTTCCTATTTTATATATTGACTTTCACATTTAGCCCCTATCTATTATCCCTATAATCCAAACCTGCCAAATGCTCAAGTCCATGCAAAGATCTAGACCCATTAACCTCATGGCATTCTCATGGCATTCACCTTGACTCATCCAAGATCTAGATCACCTCATGTCTGCCTGCAGGATCATACATGTTTGCCTCATGTCTCTATCTATGACTCACTCACCTCATGTACTCCTCATGCTATGCTTCTCTTCCATTTCACAGCTGTACTAATATACATGTTATCCTCATGTTTGCCTCACTGATCATGCATATAGCATAGCATATCATTAGATCTACTGTACACAAGTGTAAGCCCCTAGACAGTATATAAAGGCCCAAGTCACTGCCAAAAGACCTCAGTCTTGTCCTCTTGGTCTTTTCCACCTTTACTGGTTAACTGCAAGAGCTACTTGATTCACTCTATTGTCACTACTTGATTGTTGCTAGTGCCTTCCAGTAAGGCCTGGTTGTTTCAGTGGGTGTGGTGGTACTTACCAGGAGTGTGGTGTCACTAAACACATGCTATTTATAGTGATCTTCAATATAGAAGGGAAGAATAAACTCCTAGATGACAAGAGCAAAATATAATGCTTGTCTTTAAAATATATTTATTTTAATGATATTGTCATCATTGAAGCTCTTGTTTACTGATACACAAAAGCATTCAAAAAATCAGACAACCCCTAAAACTCATGAAGAGCAAAGTTTAAACTAAAATATGTTTCCTTACTTCAAAGATCTGCTCAATAATTGCTGTTGGATCCAGATGATGTCCAGAGGGCCTTGATATAGTTAAGTGCTAGTGAGAGAAAATGATCAGGTGACCATATCCTGCATAGCTCTGTATTACATGACTCAATATTCCATGAAATTTTATAATGTCCTATAGTATTTTATATATTAGTCATCACAAGCTTGGCATTTGAAAGGAAAATCTTGGCATCTATCAGCAATCTCTTGGTATTTGTAAGTAGCCAACTTTTTTGATTGGTTAGCCAAGCCTCTATATTTATCTATCAAAAGAGAGCCCTTCAGGCCACTAAAAGAGCAGATACCCCCTCAGATAATCCTTTGAAAAATATCTTAACCAAAGAACTTCTCTCAAGGAGAAGAATTCTCACCCTACTTAGAATTCCCCTCATAGGAAAATCTCAAAGGACCTTGAGCAGGACCATTTTCATAAGTTAGGACTGCTAGTTATATTGTTAGGAGTAAAAAACTTGTAGCCAATAGTGCACAAGTGAAATAGAATATCTTTTGAAAAAAAATCTTAAATAGAGCAACAAAAGGGAATAGATTCCAACAATATAATTCTACTAGAGTCCAACCACATCTGCTACCTTGCTAACTGCCCACCTAAAGGGATAAGTGACAGTACAGCCAAACAAAGCCTGAATTTGCATTTTTCTTAGCAAATAATAAGATTATGTTATTATAACCTTTCTGAGTGAACTAGTGAAGTGTGAACTCATTCCAGCATTATCTAGAACATCTCAACATCTTAACAACCCAGCATGTCACTAGATTACCAGCCACAAGTCATTTCCTTTTATAGCAATTGATTTATTTGATCTTTTAGCTTATTCTAACAAAATCTAGTAATTTAGTGATATTGACTAGCATATATCTAGACATGTTTACTTCTATTTACACTTGTCTGTACATATCTACACTACTAACACCTTACTAACCAGATCACAGTTTAAACTAAATCAATTCCAATTCTTCAATGTTTGTGGGAATTGGCAAACATTCTGTGCACTTCCCATCCAAAGCTACAGCTCCCCTTCTCAGACCCCATGAGCGAGTACTGTGCTGGCCCCTCCCTCATCCCACCTGGCCTAGATAGAGAGAACCCCAGTGGTGCCACTATTCATTCCTCAAACTAGATTCAGATCACCCACCCCCTAATTCAAATAATATCAGCAAGAACACCATCTATCAGCTCATTTCCAGTTTCAATAGGGCCACCATCAATTCATACACCCAGAACAACACAACCTCCACCCACTGCAGACCCATTTTGGAAGCCATCCTAGAAAATCAACAGTGGACTCAATCCACCTGCTAACAAAGTTCATCTATGATGCCTTGGCCCATCCCATAGACAAATATGTATCTTTTCTTTTCCTTGACATCAAGGCAGCCTTCCCAAGTGTTGTCATCAATATACTCATTCACAATATGCACCTCAAAGGAATACCAACAGAATACACCAAGTGGTACTACCACTGCCTTGACAGCAGGTAAGTCTCTTTCATCTTCAATAACTTTATCTCTAACCTATTTCTTATTTCCATAGGACTTGACCAGGGTTGCCTTATTGCCCATTGCTTTCATTTTCTACAACACAGTGCTTATAGGAAAGATGAAAAAGACAAACTTAGTCTAGGATTCATAGATAACACCATATTCACCACCAGAGGTAAAAACTATATTGACCCTAACAATAAACTCATAGAAATGATGGAAGGAGAAGAAGGCACACTAGAATGGAGTATCTCACACCATGCAGATTTTGAATTTGACAAAACTGCACTCCTATGCATATCTCATGCATGGACCTCCAGCTCATATTTCCACAACAAAAAAAAACTCATTATCCTTCTATGGCCACCAATCACTATTAAAAATCACCAAAACCACTCATCCAACACCTATAAATTCCTGGGAGTCATTATTAATTATGAACTCCACTTTGCAGAACATGCCACATATGCCATAGCAAAAGAATGAAATACACCCTAGCATGCAAACAAGTATCAAAGGTGACAAAAGAAACCTGACCCATACTAATCAAAAAACTTTATGAGATAGTAGTGATTCCAAAGACCCTTTATGCTATGGAAGTATGGGGCACAAAATACCTACAAAAGGGCCACAGCAAGAGAAAAGGATGCTGGAAGGCCCAGGACTTCAGAAAATAACTAGAATCTATCCAAAGAATTGCTGTCCTAACTATCACAGGTGGCATGCACTCCACTGCCTCTGACACCCTCTTTTTACATGCCAACCTCCTTTCTATTCCCCTACTCATATGTAAGCACTGCAGCTATGCCACACTAAGACTCACCACCCTTCCATCCTCCCATCCTTTCTGCCAAGTAGTTATCTCCATAGTGAGAGGCTGAAAACACCACAAATTCCCCCTTTACTGCCTCCATGACATCTTTCATCTTGATCCCCACAACTTCAAAACCATCACTCCAGCCCACCTAAACACCAACTGGTTCCCTCAAATTATCATCAACATCAAATATGACCCAACCAGCATCATTATCCAAGACCTCAGCATCTTCAGAGAACTTGACAATGACATATGCATCTACTCTGATATATCCTGCATAGATGAAAAAATTGGAGGAGCCATAGTCCTCAGATGAAACAGCATCATAGTCAAGTCCCTTCACTTCCACCTAGAATTGGACCAGAACCACATCATTTTCAAAGGAGAACTCATCAGCATGATTCCTACAGCTCACTTTATCAAACAAAAACAAATCCTCACCTCAGCCTCACTTACACTTGACAACCAAGCCACCATAATTGCCACTACTTTATTCAACTCCAATTCCAGTCACTACTTAATAGACTATTTCCATATACTTCTAGACCTTGCCCTTGACCTCCATGACATGCCCAATATCACAATCAGATGGGCCCCTGGTCATAGTGGCATACCCAGGAACAAAGAAGCTGATGCTGAAGCTAAAAATGCTACCAAAGAAAATACATCACACACATTCCTCCTTCTATTCCAGCTCAGAGGACCCCACTCCAATTCAGGGGTCCTATCAAGAAGCAAAGCTGCCACATAATAGCTCATCAATTTGCAGCTCAAAGATCATTGTAATACAATTCTTCCTATTTCTCCACTATGAAGCTGGTTGACTTATGCCTTTCCTTGGACAAATTCCTCAAACTTATATACAAACTGCCAAAGTGCCATGCAGCCACACTCTTCCAACCATGTACCAGCCACATGCCACTCAACAAACACCTTCATAGGATCAAAAAAAACCCCATTCCCTTTTATCCCAATTGTGACAACAACTGCCACAAAACTATAGCATCTCCTTCTAGACTGCCCCACCTTTGCTATCCAATGCACATGACTGTGAGGAAGGACAAAGGACAAAGCTAAAAGTATCTTATTGCTACTCAGTGACTTCAAGTGCATCAAATACACCCTAGCCTTTCTTTATACAGCAAGGCACCTCAAACACACCTTCGGAAATTTGAATTTCCTAATGTCAATCATTCAGGAATTGGTTGATGACTAGGATGCTAGGCTATATATGTATATCCTTCAACTATTTCTCTGGCCCCCAATCTGACTATAAGCTGGTGATAGACAATTTATATACCAGATCAAACAGAAGACTTGTTTTAGACTTGCCTTGTGAGTGAGTTTTATAGTTTAGTCAATTGGCGCACCAGTTGTTCTGTTATGCGACCTACGTAACCATTGACACGTGACCATGTAATCCTTCTTGATCTACAACTGGCACCTTCCCAGTTCCCCAATTGCATGGTCCGGAGGGCGTCGACTCCAATATGCCGAGGAAAGGCTTTGTCACTACTCTGCAGATGTAGCTCACTGTGCAGAAACCTGAACATGGGCCGATGCTACTTGGACAAATGGCGAGCCAACCGTGCTTATAGAGGACGAGCCCTGCTAAGAGCAATGGTACAAAGTACCACGCTTACTATTACTGCAAATAGTGGGGCAAGTGAAGAGATGGCTTCCAGATCTAAGTGAGATCGAAGCAAAGTGGAACTTTGATAGGATTTGACTTTTTACATGGAAGATTGTGTATATCAAGGTTAGGGATTTACATGAAAGAAGCATCAATATATATAGTACTCAAGGCCTCAGGACAGGCTAGATATAAATACTAAATATGGAGAGAAGATCGGATCTTTAGATGGGATCGGGGAATAGAGGAACTACAAGGCAGTGTGCGAGAGAACACTGCCAAGGAGATGCTGTCTGATGTGAAATACAGTAATATGAAATGGAGAGAAATGAGACACAGCCTAAATACAGTGTCCACTGCCTTGTGCAGCCTTGTCGGCAGTATTGATGGTCGGACTTCAGAAGGCATTGCCTTCAGAGTTGGGGGTCAATGGGGCATTTGGAAAGTAGTCCCCCATGTCGAAGAGAAGATCGTCCCATAGGGACGGTGTCGGAATGTCTGCAGTTAAAGAAATTTGGTACCCCCCTTGGTCAACCATAACATTACCCTCCTCGTATTCCTGAAGTTCCATCTCAGGAACTCCTATCCCTGCTGTTCTTCTCATAGTCAGTGAGGTCCCATCCTGGATCGTAGGCCACGTCATAGTTGGTGCAATATTGAGGCCTGTGTCCCCTTTCACCACAGCTGGTACATCGTCGATCAGGGCAACAATATTGCGGATGTTTGGGGCTTGCCAAGTGACAGAAGGGGCAACAGTAGTGGGAGCAGTTGCTTTGAATGTGCTCAATGGAGCCACACTCGAAGCAGTGCATTGGCATGAAGATGGGTTGAGGTAGAGGATCATGGGTGGGGGAGGTGACGTCCATGGTATTGGTATGATCATCCACTGCGTTGGTAACATTTGGGAGAGTGGTGGTTGTGGATTCCACACAGGGAATGGAGGAAGCTGGAGGGCTCCTCATTGTAGTTCGCCCCAGTGGAGAGGGAGTATGGGCGGTGGAGGTGCAGATGGGCAGGCTGTTGGTGAATACCATGGCACGTTGTCTGTGGACGTGTCTGGCGGGTGTGGAAACAGGTGGTGAGGGTACCGGGGTGGATTCTCTTCAAGGGGGAGTGCTGACCCCATTGGGGTCGGAAGTGGTCCCATTGATGAGGGTGACATTGGAGTCAGCGGATGTTGGTCTAGTTCCCTCTGTAGGGTCCAGATCAACTCTGTTAACACTTCCACTTCTGTGGAGATTCTCAGAGACAGGGGATGGGATGCTTCAATGAGAGCAGGGGTAGCCAGGAGTGGTTTCGTCGGGAAAGAGGAATGCGTTTCTTTGTTCCTCGGACATGATTCCAAGGATGGGTTGGATGACATGTTCAAAATGATGTCCAGGGAGTAAGGCAACACAAAGGTCAAAGCTTCGATATAGAGAAGGTCAAGAATATATTCCCGAACTTTGAGAAGTGTGGTGGCAATGTTGGAGAGGGCAGTGATCTGTGGGGAATCCTGGGCATTTCCTGCAATGAGTTCCCATAGAGGAGAACCTGTCGCGCTCCAGGGGGTCCTAGTAACCAGGGATTGAATGTGGGTGTAGGCTCAGAAAAGGAGTACAAGTTGTACAAGGGAGTTGTCAGAGTTGAAGAAGAAGTTACGCTCCAAGGCTCTGAGGGCCTCAGTGTTCTCAAGAATGGATGCATAGAGGAGTCGTCAGGAGGTAGGAGGGAGTCTGCTAAGGTGGCGAGTGAGGAAGGCAAAGGACATTTACCACTGGTAGTGATAGGGGCAACCATTGATATGACAGAAGCACTGGTGCTTGCTGGCATGGGTGGAGATATCTAGATTGGGGTAACGGACTTGTAAGTGAGCTTGGGTGAGGGCAGTTTGGATGCGGGAGATAGTGATCAGGAGAGAAGAGATATCTTGGGGCATTGGGACTCCATCAGAGTTGATGTCGTCTTTTATACTCCTGGAGCACTGCCTTGGCATTGCTTAGGTTTGACTCCATTTCCCAAGTCTGCTCGGAGGTGGTGTATCCCTTCTAGTGCACAAGGTACTGCCTTCATCCCGAAGTTCCCCAATGGTTGATGATGCTGTCCACTTTGTATTCTTCCTCTGTTCCAACCAGTTCCAGTGGTGGGCATGTGAAGTTGGGTCCATGTTCTGTGGTTTCCTGATACAGGGAAAGTAGGGATGCATGGAATACATCATGGATCTTCCACTGGGCTGGCAGTTTTAGTTGGTAGGCAATGGAGGACACCACTTGGGTAATTTCGAAGGGACCGGTTCATTTAGGAGATAGTTTTCTGGAAGGGACCTATAGTTTCAGGTTCTTGGCTTCCAGCCAGACTTTGTCTCTGATTTTCCATGGTTTGAAATGAGAGAACGTTTTCTCTTTCATTCTTTGTTGGGTGATCATATGTGCTGCTTGGGCTTCTTTTCGTGCCTCATCAAGAGAGGTCATTCTTTGCTCTTGTTACCCGACCTGCGTAACCTGTGACACGTGACCGTGTAATCCTTATTGATCTACAACTGGCCACCTTCCCTGTTTCCCGATTAGATCTTGGTCCGGAGGGCGTTGCTCCAATATGCCGTGGGAAGGCTTTGTCGCTACTCCGTAGAGATAGCTCACTGTGCAGTAGCCTGAACGTGGGCTGGCGCTACTTGAACAAACGGTGAGCCGACCGTGCTTATAGAGGGTGAGCCCTGCTAAGAGCGATGGTACAAAGTACCGCACTTGCTATTACTGCAAATAGCAAGAGTAACGAGGAGATGGCTTCCAGATCTAGGTGAGATCGAAGCGAGGCGGAATTTTGACTGTGATTGACTTTACACGGTGAATTGTGTATATCAAGGTTAAGAATTTACATGAAAGCAGCATCTCTATATATAGTACTTCAGATCTTTAGGGTAGGCTTGGTTATAAATACTAAATAGGAAATAGAGATCGGATCTCAGATGGGATTGGGGAGTATAGGAACTACGAGGCAGTGTGCGAGAGAGCACTGCCGAGAAGATGCTGTCCGATGTGAAATGCTACAATACAAAATGAAAGAAATGAAACACAGCCGGAATCCAGTGTCTACTGCCGTTGTGCAGCCTTGTTGGTGGTGTAGATGGTCAGAGTTCAAAAGGCATCACCTTCGTCATTGGGGGTCAAAGGGGCATCGTGAAAATAATCCCCTGCGTCGTACATGAGGTCGTCCCACAGAGAGATGGAGGGGATGTCTATTGGGAGGGAAAAAGAGGTATCCCCCTGGTCAATCGTAACAGAAAGGGGGAAGGGTTATTGTAGTAGTTCCGGCGGGAGTATACTGCAAAGGGAACTGGGGATGTAATGCGACGAGTGTCGTCGGGTAGGGGAGTCGTTGAGATAGTAAGGCTCTTTACTTCTCAGCCATTTGCCGGTGGCAATACGGTAGGGATGACGTACGCCAAGTATGGTATATCCTCCACATTTGTAATCAGATCGCGCAGTGAAGCGAGCTGCACGGAGTTCAAAATCAGGTAATCCACAGAGCAATTGCCAAATGGAGCATGTAAGAGGGTGGGGTTACCAGTTAATCGCGTGTTATCATAGATTAGATTATCCACTAGCTTAGAGTCAGGTATGAATATATCGGGGTCAAGTTGGAACGTGGTTGAGTAGGCATCCTGGAGCTTAGGCATATTGCCCGATTCCCACTGTTCATAGTCAATCACATCTTCTTTAAATAAATTGTCATTCCCCATATCACTATCTACAGTAGGGGATACTTTGTATGTCGATCTGAGGGGTTCCTGTGGCAAGGGGTCACTGCTTGCCATTTCGGCAAAGCAAGTTGTGGCTCCGAAGTGATGTTGTGACAAGTCATTACGCAGTCACTTCCGGGTGACAGGTGAGTCACTCGGCATCATTAATGACTCAACTTCCTTATTTGGGGTTCCGTTAATGTCTGTGTAGCGGAGGAAAGTTCCCTCGCACCTCTCATCGATAGAGGCGAGGTTTCGTCGTTGCCAGTCCCTCCCCAATATGATTGCTGGGGGACTAGTCTTAGATACCCAGAAATCAGACCTAGTTAGTACACCATTGATTTCTAATTGTAAATCCCGTATCAGCCCAGTTAATTCGCTTCGTCCGCCACTCGCGTCTGTCAGGACTACAGTCTGACTAAGATCTACTGCTACGCCGGGTATTTACTTCCAAACGTCCTCGCGTATGAGGCTTACCTCGCTACCCGAGTTGACTATAGCGGGGAATGTGTGTACATCGTGCCTCGCTTGTACCCGAAGTAATGGGGTTCCGGATTTAGAAGGTTCCCTTGGTGCCACACCCACGTGGTGTGACTTCGCTTGTGGGATGTCAGCTAAGCTCACCAGTTTCGGGCGGATTTGTTCAGCTAATAACGAGCTCAATTCCTTGGAGCTAGCTAGAATTTCAGTGGTACTAAGCCCACTCGGGGCTCTCAGTACCTTTGCTAATACATCACGTGGGTCATGAGTTAGTGAAAGTGGAGATCACCGCATATGTACCGATTTATCTCCCTCAGCTAAAGTGCTCGGCTGGGCTTTACGCGGCTCGGGCTTATTAACACAGGGTTTCCAGTTAGGTACATTACTTCCTGTCCCTCCCCTCGCTCCTTCCATCTCCTCTCCCATTTCTACATCTCGTTCCCCCACTTCCTTCCCTCTCATGGGTTGGTTTGTGCATGGTGGGGGGATCTGGGGGCGGGGG
>JBBPNO010000776.1:0-15121 GCA_038090915.1 Boletus eberwhitei
CGCCGACGCCCATCATCGTCCCACCCACCCCTTCACCCAACCCTGCTCCCTACTCTGCCCAGCCAATCTCTTCCTCCTCCTCCTCCAACGAAGTCTTCTATGACGCTGAAGACCCTGACATGCAGACCAAACGACGATCCATCTATCGGTCCCCCGGCACCTCCAGTAGCCCAGACCTGGCAACCCTCATGCGCAAGGCAAAAGAGAGGGGTGGGGTCGTGCCGCCCAAACTCGCCGCAGCGCAAAAGGAAAAGGAAAGGCGACCCGAGCCACCTCCGCCGTTGCCCAGCACCTCTATGAGTTCTACTCTCCGCAAGTCTGCATCGACCCGGCCACGTTCGTCGACGAGCACGACGTCGCATGTACCACCCAAGTTGTCGATCACGGCCGCGCCGTACAAGGTGGTCAAACCACCCAAGGACCCTGTCAGCCCCAGCGGATCGGACTGGGTCATGGCCAGCCCGCGTTCGAGAACGACATCCAGGGTCGACTGTGACAAGGTGTGCCTCGTTTTTTATTCATGGCCTCCCCGGCCGATGATTGACGTCTTTCCCAGGTAACCAAAAACTCTGTCAAGGCCAAAACGAGCGCGTTTTTGGGTAAAATGCTCGGACAGTCGACACGCGATCGTTCTGTACGTCCATGTCGTCCGTGTGAGATAATCCATTGACTGTTTGGTACAGCGCACGGATGCCTCATTGTCAGGGTCTCCTCCGGGACGACCCTCGCTGTTCAGTAGTTTTATACCCCCAGTGCCACCTTTGCCTGGCGATGTTCAACCCACGCCCGTGCTGTCTCCCATTACCGACGTTTTCGCGACTTCACAGCCACCTCCGCAAAGTGAGAAGCCTTTGCCGCCCATACATGCGGGGCCGATGGATCGCGCTAGCAACGACTCGGACGTGAGTTCACTCGTTGTCGTTGATCCGATCTCTCGAATGAAGGGACGTACACCCTCTCCCGTCGAGCGCCCGTTAGGCGAAGGCAAATTCCCCGGTCACGCAAAGCGCCGAAGTATGAGCGTCAGTGACCTCGATGTATTCAAACTCAGTGTCGACTCCCCTCCGGCGCCGACGTTACCCCCAAAGGACTATGGCGCGCTTGAGAGCCATGGCTGGGAGTCATCGACTTCGTTGAACGGAATACTGAGCGATCTCAAAGGTGTGCTGTCGACGTTGGATCCTGACACGGGGTCATCGTTGCTTGATCTGCGTGACCCATCCAAGCCTGGTCGTAGAGCCACGTCATCGCCTTTGGTTGCACCCGCTGGCCAGGCACCCGGTTCGTCTCAGTCGGACGTAAAGTCCCCCATATTCCCCCCCGCACCGCCCTCTACCCCAATTGTTACCCGACCGTCCTCGGGGCCAGGAACAGATCCAACTTCGCCGTCCAGGGACTCTTTAATTGCCGAGCCGATTGTTCCCCCTCGAACGTCCTCCCTCCGGACACCTGCACGTACTCCTTCGGGGTCCGGCCCACACCACCAACAACAACAACAAGCTATGGGGGTGAGCGGCCTCGGTTCACCCCGCGCCGCGCAGTTCAAGTATGCTCCCAGTCCACTGCGGTACAAGGGCTACGGGAGCCAGATGCAGTCGTCGTACCGCGACACGCCAAAACTCCGCGTGCACCACTCTACCGCGTCGACGTCGGAGCCTTCGCTCATCCCGACCAACGACGACGCGCGTCCTTGTACGTCTTTGCAAGTGTGTTTTCGTCTCCTGGTAGTGTCCTGACGCGATGTGAATAACTGCAGCGGTGATAGCCGGTTCACAAGATCTCACGACGAGCGACGTCGTCCTCACCCGTTTTGCATCCAACCCGTCGTTTTCGCACAAGGAGATGCAAGACCCGGAGGAGCATGGCAAGGAGCTGGCCGTGCGATGTTACCAGGAAGACGACGCGTTTCTGGCCAAGGACAAGATTGCCGAGTGGTTGGGCGGCCAGTACGTGCATCATCTTTGCTGTTTCTGCATTGTGGATGGGGCGTTTGAACTTCCTTTTGATAGTGGTTCGCTCAATAAGATTGCGCTTCGATATTATATGGATTATTTCGACTTTGCGGGGTTGAGATTAGATATTGCGTTTAGGTGTGTGCGACATTGAGGGGTGGCTCGTCGTGGCTGAACTGGGACGCGTAGACGGCTATGTTCCAAGCTCTATCTCAAGGCTGAAACACAACAAGTCGATCGTATTCTCGAAGAGTTTAGCAGACGGTTCTGGGATTGTAATCCTTTTCGACGGTATGGGAGTGCAAGTGCGTCAATGTCCTCTTCCTGGTGTCGTTCGATGACTAATACGTCGTGCGACGCAGGCGTCGTTCACGCGGTCACCTACTCTCTCTTATTGCTGAACACCGATCTTCATGTGGCCGAGATTACCAGTCGCATGTCGCGGAGCCAGTTCGTCCGGAATACCATGGCTGCAATCCAGATGCAGCTTCATCCCACCCGGTATGCGTCGACGACAGATCTAGACCTCGATGATACCAGCAGCGGCCCTGGGACCAATTCGGAAGGGACCGAGACCCAATCTGTGGCGCGATCGAAGCGGAGCGGCAGTATTGCGAGTTGGAATAGCATTTCCAAGGACACGTTCGTGTCTTCGGGGGCGCTGTCATCTGCTGGGTTATCTGCGGTACAACCGTCGTTGAACAATAGCACCACGTCTTTCCAGCACTCGCCTGGCGTGGAGTCGAAGCCACTCAATAATAATGGACATTTGCAGGTCGTTTACGACCGTAGTTGGGAGGTGGAGATGGAGGGGTTGCTCAAGGTACGTTCTTGTATGTCGTCTTTCCAAGGGATTCGTTTTGATTGATTCGGTGGACGTAGGACATGTATGCAGCTATCAAGAGCCAGCAGATTTTGCAGCCGCTTGGTATGGTTTCTCTGACTTGTGCTTTGCCGCCCTCATCGAGGCTTGGCGTAGCCCATCATGGCATGGCACGTAACCGTAGCTTACGAGGACCTCCCGACCGACTGACGACGCTGAAACGGGGAAGTATTAGAGGAATCCAATCCATCCTCGGTGCACCGTACAGCCCATACAGTAGTAACAGCAGTATCGACGGACGTGCCAGTCCATCGCCTAGCTTTGCGACGTCGACCCACGAAGTAAGACGTTGCAAAGACTCTCTTTCCATATATTTTTGCCGATTACTATTACTGTTCTAGGGACACAATTCCATGGCCGCGTTCCTCACGCCTGCCCTCGGCTTCGCGTCCAACTTGTCCCATACGATCATACGTGAAACTCAGGAGGACGAGGATCGGAGTTTTCAGAGTCATGAATCCAGCTCGACCACGATCAGCATCACGGACGAAGAGCTCGCGTTGCTCGGTGCACCATGGGCGAAAGAGGGTATGCTGTGTCGCAAGCAGTACTGGGAGTCCGCTGGAAAGCGAGCCAAGTCCAAGAATTGGCTCGACGTCTTCGTGGTCATTCAACGGGGCGAGTTGAACATGTTTACGTTTGGAGAACATGGAGGGAGTGGGTCTGGTATCGTCGGTGGTGGCAACTGGCTCGTACGTTGTTGGGTTTTCACTGGACGCGATTCGTGACTGATGGCCGTGCGTCAGGAAAACGCGAATTCGGTCGGCACTGTCCATCTCGCGCATTCCTTGGCGCATTCGCTACCTCCGCCGGGTTACAACAGAGCGCGGCCTCATTGTATGGTGTTGACCCTCGCCAACGGTGGTGTCTATTTCTTCCAAGCAGGCACGGAAGAACTCGTCAACGAATGGGTTTCGACGTGCAACTATTGGGCCGCGCGGACGAGCAAGGAGCCGCTCGCGGGCGGCGTGTCCAACATGGAATATGGCTGGAATCGCGTCTCGGATATGCACCCCCGATCCGTCTCGGACAATGATCTGACCTGCGAGTTTGACCGGACCGATACCCTCAGCATCAAGAGCGCTCGGAGCAACCGTAGCAAGTTTGGTTGGCGGGAAGGGGTGGCGACGGTGCGGGCGCCGCATTCGCCTTGGAAGGAGAGGACGACAATCAATGATTGGAAGCCGCCTATACCGCCGATCATATCGAGTATACATGACGAGGAGACGCAACTGGAGGCGCTGCAAAAGTATGTGGGGATGTTGAAGAAGGATTTGAAGCACCATAACGAGTTACGTGAGCCGATGGTTGCCTTGGTAAGTTGAATTTTTTTTTTCCTTTTGTGGTTCGTCTTTGACGGGTCGTTTCAGTATGAACCTCGTTCTGCCAATGGTATCAAGGCGCAGAGCAACTGGGAGAAGAAGTCTCAGTACCTCTTGACCGAGATCGTGAAATACGACTCTTATATCGACTCGCTACAATCCGGGATGAGTCTCCGACTGAAGAGGAGGGGTGAAAAGGCGCTGGAGAGGGCCCTTGGGGGTTCCTCGACAGACGAGGATCTCGTGCGTTCGAGGACGGTGCGACGAAGGGAACGTGGTGACGACGAAGACACGATCTCAGAGGTGGACGAGCAGTCGTCCGTGACTGGTTTAAGCATCTCGCGTCTCCACCGTCGGGAGACGGCCGATGGCGGTCAATGGTAGTAACATTTTTTTTATAATAGAGTTAATTCTCTTGTGTATTTTTTTTGGGAACGTGGATATATTTATGTATGATATCTCAATTACCTTTTTTCTTTTCTTCTCTCCTCGCTCTTTTGTGGATGTTTTTGCTTCCTCTTCTTAAAATGAATGGATATTTATTTCTGATGTGATCAAGGGCGTATCGAGGATTATAATGCTAGGTGCAGTAGATCAACAAGGTGCATACTAAGAGATCATTGAGCCTCGGATTATAATGTATGCGTGACATATGTACGTACCTTGGCGGCAGAAATGACGGCCTCGAGACCACTGGCGGACGCCTGAGGTCCCCACTGCGACCCACCCTGATCTGGAGTATACCACACGGAACCAACGTCGTCGGTAGCGTTCAACGCGTTGCGACACACCGCCTCATACTGCGACCCCAGGAACCCGCTGTACTTTGCAGTGATCGACGCGTCGTTGGCCCAGTCTAAAAAGTATTGTACGTGTTTCATCCATATGCCCTGTTTCGAGGGTGGTGAGCACGTTCGTCCTGGGGAGGTACGGGTATCCTCTCACCTTGAATAGTTGCTGTGTGCCCCCCCCAAAAAAAAAAATGTGTGAGAGACGTCAGCGTGGACGCGGCATGGAGGAGGGGAAACGTTATCGGACCTGGTCCTTGTCACAGACGGAGCCACCGGATTGAGCGTCGCAGGATTCTTTCAGGACGTTCTTGTCGGTGAGCGAGCCGTGTATCGTCGCGTCCAGGCTGACTTGTGCTTGTTGTAGGAACGTCGCGTTGAAACCGTCGGCGACGTAGAGTGCGCCAAGTCCGGATGCGATGACAGCCTACCGGACGTCAGAGGAGCATGTTAATTCGTGGGAGGAACAGACGGACTTGATTATAAGTCCACGCAGTCTATGACGGGGGGTGAGCATGAGCGATGAATATATCCACGTATCTGCATAGGACATACCTCTCCGTTGTTTCGGCACGTGTCGAGGTCTAATCCGTCGTTGAACAAGCCGTCTGGTCCTTGCATGCCAGAATTCAACACTGGAGAGGAGGATACGTGATCATAGCCTCCCATTTGGTCAAAGACGTACACCAATCGTATTCCTGGTCAGAGCGGGTAAACGGTCGTCGCGAACGCGATGGAAACGATTCGCTCCTTACCTTGCGCGCGTTCTCGAGGTACGTGGTGTTTCTAGTTCTCAAGTAAGCTTCGGCCGATGTCAAGAGAAACAGCTCGTTGGTGATCGCGTTCTTGTATGTGTGAGCACTCGACCACCAGACTGTCAGCGAGTCGATAAACGAAGAGAGCGAGGACGTCGGGCGGGCGTCGAGACCTACCTCCGCCATTGCAAGTGTCGTCCCACTGTGCTGCAACCATGTCGTATATCTCGAGGGAGCTGGACTAGTCAAAGAGATGAGAGAAGAGTCGACACGCAGTGGATTCGTCTAACCATGTACTGGCTGTAGCTCTCGCCGCAGGAGGCCTTGTAGTCGCTAATCTTCCATAACGCGAGTATGACCCACTGGAGAGCGCGTTCGTCACCACGTTCCGCGAGGCTGTAGCAAGTGGAACATACCTGCGCGTCGTCATAGCTTCCGCCAAAGAACCAGTCCCAGTTTGTAAGAGGATCCAAAGCAGCCCTTCCGATGTAAGAATTGTCGGCGATATCCGCGTACGTGTCGTTGCCCGTCGCGAGCATGAGGTTTTGTAAATCTTCCAAGGTGTTCTGTGGGCGGGATGCTCAGACCTCGAGGTAGAATCCAAATGACGTTGTACGTACAGCGTCGGTCCAAAGTTCGCCACCGGTATACGAGCCAGACAACATGTCCCAGTATTTAGACTGCAACTCGTTTGCAATCGACTTTGATTCGTCCTCGTCAGGCTATTCGCGTCATGGTACGGGTGGGGATACTACGCACGGTCGCTTCGCTCAACATCGGCGAACATTGGGGATGTTCCGATGAGGCTGCATTCGCGCCAATGACAGACAAGGCAGCAAAGAGAACGAGTTTCGGGGAAGAAAAATGGTACATTGTCAAGACGTGTCATGGCGAGGACCCGAAATTATGAACATGAACACTCACGTTGACCCTGTCATTTACGTACCTATCATAACCATTGGAGTCATCATCATGTAGGGTGCGTTTTGGCAGAACGAAGCTGTATCCCTTCCAAAATTAGAGACGACGGTCCAACTGTGTCTCTGGACAGGCTTGTCTAACCCACACAAGTTCCGTCGTGGGCTCAAGCTTCGAGCCCCAAGTACTGCTTGTTCGTCAGTACATGCCGTTTTCATAACCTGCCACGGAGTAAGTCAGTTGCAATGATGTTACCAAACTGGGTAGTTGTCGTCGGAAGTACACATCCATGTGCATGAGCTGTGTGCGAAAAATTTACGCCGCTGAGATGGGGCTGAGAGGATCTCACTGTGAGTGGCACTCATACTTACTCTCCTCACCGGGACCTTCAAATTTCCGAGTTCTCTATCGGCACTCCAGTCTCCCAGAGGATTATGACTGGCGTCTCTCACAAGTTTCCACGATTCCAATCAACGTTCTGCGCTAGGGTCGGGTGACGTCGGCTTCGTCGACATGTCTAATTGGCCGTTGGTGAGCCTACCTGCATTGTCAGTACATACTTGCATGAGCCAGCTGAAATGGGCGTGAACTTTATAAAGTGGGTACCACGTTGTTTTCTTTGATGCACCTGACCCGTGGTGCAGCTTAAGCGGCAGCCAAGCCTGCGCCCATACTCGTCAGAAAGCGGTGTCCTTCGCAGTGTACCATATCAATCAGAGGGTCAACTAAGGCCTATATATTGCCGTACAGGTATCCAAAAATATCGGTATCTTTGGAGAACCCTTCCTAAAAGGTTCACCTCCCGTCTCCTATATAGGTGCCAATGTGTGATACTTTCGTGACCGCGCCCAGACCTCCCCCCCTATCCCCCTCACCATGCCCCAAACGCTAGCGCAGATGTACCTTATTTGTGGCTGGCTCGAGGCCATTTTCTACGGTATGTCCTTGTTCATGAGCGCGTCTCTAGCCTGCATACACTGACCACCAGTCCGTAGGTATCAAGTGCGTGATCATTTCGCATATTTTGCATTCGATCTCTAGCTAAGGCGTGTAAAAGCTGCATGTTATTCGGATTCTGCATCTACGTCTTGACATCAAGTACGACATCATCTCACAGGTGATCTCCACTATTTTCTAGCCAAATTAAACAATATTCACTGGAAAGCGCCCCAGGGTCCTCACTGCAGCTATCGTGCAATTTTCATTATCTACCGCTCATGTTATCATCACCCTCGTTGAACTGCTCCAAGCTTTTACCTACGGAGTTGATCCTAATTCGTACTACTCAAATCCGGGCGCGAGTAGAGCATTTGTTATTGGATTTTACATCTACATCATAAATGTAAGCTGCCTGTCTTTGACTTCATTTTATCGATGGACCCAGAGTAACCGGATTTAGACCTTTGTGCAAGAACTGCTGTTGGTATGTGCCTCCCCTCGCTAGACATTATCCTGCTGATTGTGCATCAGATATGGCGATTACACGGTCTCTGGGGACGGAAACTTAGCGTCTGCATCGTTCCAGTAAGTGTCACCTGGTACCATTCAGACCAAATATAGTATTGAGCTCAAATGACAGTTAACCTTCTGGGTCGCGCATGTCTGTAAGTGTCGACCAGCAAGGGTGACGAGGTTGAGTGTTCAACGACAAATTTTTCAAGGTATCGCAACAATCGCTGTATCCAGCTTTATGCCAAGCGTCGCCACAGCCTCACCCCGGAACGTGCTTGTTTTTGGCTTGGCTGGATGGGGATTGGAGACTGCCACGAACCTAACTGCAAACTTTGGCATCGCATACCGTCTCTGGAAGGCGGAGTGTAGAACTGCATCATTGGGCGCTCAGAGACACATTAATTACCAAAGCACTATGCTCCTGATAGTGGAGTGCGGGGCACTCATCACGACGTGCACGGTGATTATGTTTGCTCTGTTTGCATCTGGCCACGAGTCTGGAATCGTGGGTGTCGGGATCGCGACGCAAATCGCGGTGAGTTGTTAGGTTATGTTTCGCTGCGTGCACGACTGATGAGAGGCTACAGACTGTATCACCCTTGCTTATTATCGTGCGCGTGGGCCTCGCTCAGACTAAGTCACGTCCGAGTGGTCGAACGATAGGCACTTTTCCTCTGGAAATTAACGTAGTTCGCACGGAAAATACATTCACCGAGTATACTTCGCAGGAGCCAGGAAAATATTTGGGTGGTTCCCTGCGAGATGGGGCTAAAAATAAGGCTGAGGAGGTAATGTGATTCGAGAAATAGGTACTCCGTAGCGCTGAATTGAGGACGGACACCGCCAGTGATGTCTACCAAGGAAGAAATCTTGGACACGATGCCAAATATTTCATCGTGATTGAAGAGAGCATTCGATGGTCAGCTGTGCTGATCGGATCTTGTGGGTTCATGATGTAACGAGTGACAAGTGACGGACATTTCCATACGACTGGTGCTGATGGGGACGGCCTGGGGACGGGCGACATCTACAGTATATAAAGCCTTACCACTCGCTACACAACTCCCCAGTCTTATCAATTGCACTGGAGTCAAAAAAGATGTATCTTTGGGATCAATGAAAACATAGTTGACATCCTTCCGGAATATATATGTCCAGAAGGATGAGAACTTTGTTTACATTGAGCTCTGAATATTGAATGTTCTTGAACCGGTGCCACATGTCACTTGGAAACCTCATACATCTGGTGTATCTTGAATCATGATATGCACTTCTCCTCAAATGATAGGTTTTTCAAAAGGAAATTTCTAACTGAATGTTCCAAAGAACGATTGAATTCGAAACCCTGTAGCATTGAGCGCTCAGCGCTAGCTGCGCTCCAGTGATTTCACGATATGGCTGTATCACCGTGCTCGCGTTTCCCACCTCTGGAATACTCCCCCTACATCTCAAGTCCATGCAAAACGTCTCCAATCGTTTCGATTCGCCGGATACGCCCCTTACGCGATCGTACGACTCGAGAAATGCATCCCCTCGCACTCGTTCGACTGATGTTTCTAGTGTTCGTTTTGAGCTTTTCACGTCGAGACGGTATATTTACGGTCTTGACGGGCTGCTTCGCGTGCCTTTTGAATGATCTGGACGGTCCAGGTGAGTTCTTCGTCATCCTATCATTCTGGCTCTCATGCTGACTCGTACCATCTCCGGCCGGCAGTTTCGGCCCGCGTCGCTCGTTGCATCGTTCATCCTACCTTGTCCAGCACCGTCATCTCCCGGCTCGCCTCTAGTCCTCCTCGTGCCTTTGCTTCAAGTGTTCGTGGGTGTATTCTGACGTGTTCCGCAACTTCTTCGGCCCGGTTTTGGCGTCCTCAGCGCAGTCTGACACTCCCGACGCGTCCGTCTCGTCGCTGGTATGTCCGATATCTACACCTGTGTCCTTGCCCGATATTCAGCCACATCTCGGATCTGTGAGGGATCTCGACCCGACAGTCTGAAAATATACAGTGTCGCGGCATTTGGCACGGACATGTCGTGAATATATCTGTGCAGATGTTCATGCCGATATCAATATCACGATGATAACACAGGTCACTGAGGTTGCTGCATTAAATATTTCATATCTGCGGCGAGCATTGATTTTCTCAAGAGCCATAAAAAAATAGGTTGTTGGGCAGACAACAGAGGGAAAACGCGGGGGCCTTGCATATAAGATCATGATGCTTATAAGTTTTCCAGGATATAAATATAGTACCTATATCCCCGACCACGTACGGATAGCCAGAGAAATTTACACTACAACATTGGTTTTATAGGTGTAGGTCCAAGAAAGAAATTGTGTCTCGTGTCCGACTCAGCTGGTGTGCGTCCCGCACCTAGACTTTATTGCAAACGTTCGTAGTTCGTGGGTGGCTATCGATGATCTTGCAAGATGTGGCACCATCAGTGTGAACTTTGCCCTCTCATGGACAGGATTCTTGTAATTATATCATGTCGCTGTGTTGCACAGACTCTAGCTATTGGAACAGGTGGATGTAGAACTGATGTCTGATTGCATTTAAAATAATTTGGCCTGTGCAGTTGATTTGATCTGTGTGACCTAGGGATAGAATGTCTGTTGCATAGCTGTATAAGAACCGAGAAAATATCGCCGTAAGGTGTGGTAGAAGATGTTGTGTTTGGTTGCCGCTGCCCTAAGGTTGGGAATATTAGGATTAGGATCCCGAAGAGTAAGTAGTGCAAGACAAAATCTGCTTCCATTTGTCGGCTGCGAGCCGCTTTCTGGGAATTCGTACGGTGGACAATTGCACCTGTCATGTACGTCAACTGATCGGGGCTGTCATTGTCAAAAGACTAGTACTAGTGCAGTAAACATTCATGATCTGTGCCGGCAAGCCGATTATGAGGTTTCGTGCTCCGACAAGCCCTGTTACGCCAAGGTTCCCATGTTGGAGCCGTTCGGAGCTTAAATCTGGGAAACTCTTCATTATTACAATCTCATGGACCTTACTTACATCCCAGTTTTCAGGCCAAGGAGTAGTTGTAATGAACCAAACTGAGCTATTTCAGTCGGAAATCCACCAGTGTGCCCAAAAATCCCGGTGGTACAATGTCCGGGGATCTGAAGCAGCACTATGCGTACCTTGTTTATCTTTCTCACCGCGTCTCCAAGTTCCTCCCAGGATTCTAATCGTATCTCACAAGTAGGGTCGAGTCCGAGGCCCTTTCCACGGTTCCGACAAATCAAGCTTCTCCATACCAGTCAAAAGGGTCAGTGAGTTCTCGCGGCCTACAGTATTTTTGGAGAACTCTTCCCAAAAGGTTCATCTCCCGTCACGTATATAGGTGCCAATCTGTGGTATTTTCATGGTCACACCTAAAACTACGCTGCCCCCTTCATCATGCTTACACTAGCGCAGGTATACATTATTTGTGCTTGGTTCGAGGCTATTTTGTATGGTGTGTCTTGTTTATGATCAGGTCTCTAGCCTTCAATACTGATCAACCGGTTCGTAGGTGTCAAGTGCGTGATCATTTCGCATATTTTGCATTGGATGTCTAGCTAAAGCGTGTACAAGCTGCATGTTGTTTGGATGCTGCGTCCAGGTCTTGACATCACGCGCGACGTCATCTTGCAGGTGATCTCCACTAGTTCCCAGCTAAATTAAACAATGTTCACCGGAAAGCATCCTAGGGTCCTCACTGCAGCCATCGTGCAATTTTCATTATCAACCGCACATGTTATCATCTCGCTCGTTAAACTGCTCCAAGCTTTTGCCCAAGGTGTTGATCCTGATGCATACTACTCAAATCCGAGCGCGAATAACATATTTGTTGTTGGGTTCTACGTCTATGTCGTAAATGTAAGCTGCGACTTCATACCGTGAATGAATCGAGAGTAATCGGATTTAGACTTATGTGCAAGAACTGCTGTTGGTATGTGCCACACCTCCTCGCTAGACGTCATTCTGCTGATTGTGCGTCAGATGTGGCGATTATACGGTCTCTGGGGGCATAACCTTAAAGTCTGCATCATTCCGGTAAGTGTCTCCTGGCATCATTCGGACCAGAAATTATACTGAGCTCAAATGCCAGTCAATTTTCTGGGTTGCACATGTCTGTAAGTGTCGATCAGCGAGGGCGACAGAGGTCGAGTGTTCAACGACAAATTTTTCGAGGTATCGCAACAATCGCTATATCCAGCTTTATACCAACCACGGCCACGGCCACACCCCAAAATGTGTTTTCTTTTGGCTTGGGTGGATGGGGACTCGAGACTGCCACGAACCTAACCGCAAACTTTGGCATCGCATACCGTCTCTGGAAGGCGGAGCGTAGAACTGCACCATTGGGCGCTCAGAGACACTTGAATTATCAAAGCACTATGCTCTTGATAGTGGAGTGCGGAGCACTCATCACGACGTGCACGGTGATCATGTTTGGTCTATTTGCATCTGGCCACGATTCTGCAATTGCGGGTATCGGTATCGCGGCACAAATTGCGGTGAGTTGTTAGGTCAGGTTTCGCTGCGTGCACGACTGATGAGAGGATGCAGACTGTATCACCCTTGCTCATTGTCGTGCGCGTGGGCCTTGCTCAGACTCGGTCACGTCCGAGTGGTCGAACGATGAGCACTTATCCTCTGGAAATTAATGTACTTCGCACGGAGAATACATTCAGCGAGTGTACCTCGCAGGGGGCGAGAAAACCTCAGAGTGCTTCTCTGCAAGATGGGGCTAAGAGTGATCCCGAGGACGCACTGTGACACGAGAAGTAGGTACTCCGTAGCGCTGAAAGAAGGACGTGTATCAGTGATGTCTTTTTCGTTGTACTTGGTTGATTTTCGCTCGAGAAGGCGTTTGGCGGTCTCCTGTGCTGATCGGATGGGTTTGTGCCAGGTGCATGAACTCTGAACGTTTGAACCATCTCACTTGGCCGATATGTGTAATGCCTAAAGTTACCAAACCGCATACTTTCAAACTGTTTCCTCGCCGCGGATGCATGCCAAGTACGGTACTATAGCCGAGTAGTTATGGCAACAGACCAGAAATCTGTTCCTCTCTGAGGGCGTAGGTTCGAAACCTGCTGGGCCGCATCAACCTTTTTCATGCACTGACTCAGTATTGGATAGTAGTTGGCAGCCAACTCTCCGAGTCATATACATGCAACGCCGGACATTGCAAACGGTGACATTTGAATCATACGGGACACATACGCTTTCGCCTACGGTGGTACTGCAAACCAAGCAGATATGAGAGGAATGTTACATGATGTACAATGTCTTGAAATACAGTAATGCCGACACCAATAATTACGCGACCGTGTTTTGGGCAAAATGGGCCAACAGTACGTCTTTTTCCTGGAGTCGGGGATTTGGCGCGTGCGCGCCGCTACGATTCATCACGTCGACCAGAAGGCCCGAGGCTGCCGTGTTATCGACCAACGTCATTCTCCCTACCGTAATAGTCACCGTGGACAAAAATAAGTTTCCACAAAACGTCTGAATATTCGTAGAGCTTATAAAGTGGGAGATGTTTTGATACATGCTTGGCAGCCGTGGTCTACAGTCAAAGAGGCCAGAGCAACTGTTGTGATGTGGATACTCTTCATTCAGGGTACACCTTCATGGGAACTCCTGAGCATGCTCTACTCATACAAATCCTTTCCCCCCTCCACTACGAAATTTAGTTGTGACCAACCACATTCTTCGCCCTGTAGGGTTCTTCCAAGTATTTCTTCTCCTCAGGTGTGAACGTAATGTTGATGGCACCTGAAGACGTGTGGATGTCAGTGTCATGTTTAGGGGACACGTTCGAATGTTTAACAGACCAAGGAGATCCAGCAGGTTATCCAATGAGGTGGTTCCAACAATCGGTGCGGTAACAACGTCCTGAGCTAGCGACCAAGCAAGCGCGAGTTGAGCCATACTAGCGCCTTTCTTCTTGGAGACCTCCTCGAGGCTGTTTGTGGTGATAAACATCGCTGGCCTTGTGACAATCACAGCGCGACGCACCGGTTAATGATGTCCTTGTCAGACTCGTGTTGAATGTAAGAATTGATACCCCTATTGGACGACGCTCAGATGCATACATGGTAATTCAGGATAGTACTCAACAGGTCCGTCTGTCCGCGGATTGTTTGTTCGCCAAGAGGGCGAGTGAGCAACCCTCTCGCAAGTGGAGACCACGGAATGCATCCAACACCGAACATCTATGAGGCAATGAGGTAGATTCCAAGGCTCATATTGTCAGGCCCCACCTTCAAGGTCGGGAACATCTCCCGTTCCTCCTCGCGATAAATCAAACTGTGGTGGTTCTGCATGGAAATAAAAGGCGTCAAGTGGTTTGTTATAGCATAATCTGTAATGCATGTCCGAGTCAGTGCACAGCCTTCTCAATTTGCGAAGAAGGAATACTTTGCATTGCTTGGACTGGGAAATCAAGTCAGCACCCAACCAGTGCTCCAAAAAGCTGACTTACATTGGTACGCCCAGCAAGAAGACATTCCGATGTAACGAACGTATCCGGCTTGAACTACATCATGCAATGCTTGCATCTGATTGTCATGTGAGAATGATTCTTGATACTATTTGATAATCCATCACCGTTTCTTCAATGGGTGTTTCTTTGTCAAAACGATGGCCTAAATCACGAATCTAAATCAATCGATAGATAGATAGGGGGGGTGCAAGCCTACACTGGAGGACATCCACGTAGTCGAGCTGGAGACGCTCTAGACTGTGCTTGATGGATTGGAAGATATACTAGGGTTAAATGGTACACAAATCGGGTCGGTTGTGCGAGCTGACAGCAAATGCCTTCACCTTGCGACTCAACCCGCGTTGGTTAACGTATCCCAGCTTGTCCGGGTGAACCGCAGACCTGAATAATTTCTCGCCAGGAGTGCGTCCAACGACATTGTAGACCTGGAACCAATGAAGAAAGACATGGATTCGCCAGTTCATAGACGCCTACTTTTGTCATGACCACGATCTCGTCGCGAGGAAGATTCAGCTTCTTGATAGCCTTGCCGAGGATCACCTCCGATTCACCG
>JBBPNO010000777.1:0-15107 GCA_038090915.1 Boletus eberwhitei
CATCCTTGCCCACCTCGTACCCCTCCCGGTGTCTCGGGATCTGTCCTCCCTTTGACCAATTCCGCTTCATCATCGCCTTCACCTTGCGCTCATTCACCCCCGTCCGACTCGTCTTGAACAACGTCGTATACCTCCCACTTCCTTTCCCCTTGCTCGCGCTCTTCAATCCAAACACATGCGCCATCTCGTGCACCTCCTTCCGCATCTCCTTATCCATCGGCGGAAACGCCAAACTTTTCCGCCCCCCCACGTCCTCGACGAACCGCCTGATCTGCGCCTCGAGCGTCACCATATCGACGATCGCGCCTGGGGCGATAGACCGCGCCGTATCCGGATCAAGACGGGCCGCCGCGCTCATGGCTTTGCGGGATGTACGGCGGTGGTTGCCTGTGTTGGCGTCGGCGCTCAGGGGGTCGAGGGCGGCGCGAAGACGTGTGGCCTCGCGTTCCTTCTTGTATTCTGCTTTCTTGGCACGATCTTTGGCCCATTGAGCATTCAACTCGGTGGCAAAGTGTCCCGTCGCTTGTTTACCCTTGTTTTTCTCTATGCAAGGACATGGTGCGCAGAATGAGCACGAACGTATGCAAAGGTACGACGAGGAAAAATGCAAGACGCACTCTTCTTGTTGACGGGGGTAATAAACTCGGAATCGTCCATATATTCCTCGTGTTGATCGCGAAAGACCACCTGTTTCTGTTTGCTGGCACGATCAGAGAGAATCCGGCTGTTCTTTTCGAGGAGGTCCTGGTCATTCCCGTGACATGAGACACACGAGCTTGATAACAGTCAACTCGCGACACACCTTGATATGTGCTATAATGTTTTCGTCGCCTGCACCGTGCATGGAGGGCAAGGACTCTTGGACACTTTCTGGATATTGGCTACGACTCCGTTCACGTACCTTACGCAGGCGCGCTTGGAAACTCGATCTAGGACTCAGCTCGTCGTCGGAATCTTCAGAGAGCTCCTCATCTCCTTCAGATTCAGCGATGAAGATCTCTTCTTCAATGTTAAATGCCTCTTCTTCCTCTTCGGATACTTTCGCTTCTTCTTCGTCGCTACACTCGGAACAGGAGCTCCCCTCAGGTCCACCCTCACCCTCCTCGTCTTCCCGCCGCATCTGCGCCTCGTCCTCGAGATCGTCCATGGTCACAAACCGCGAGCCCTCCATACTCTTCAAGAATCCCTGCATCGCATTCACGTCCATGACCAGATCCGGGTCAATCTCCATCCCTCCGAGACCATTTGACACTGCGTTCACCCCATCCTCCTCCTCGCCTTCCTCCTCGCTCTCGCCATCTTCGTCTTCGTCCTCGGTGCCCCAATCCACATCCGAGTCCCCCTTCCGTCTCGTCTCCCACCTGGGACGCCGCCTCTTCTTTACATCCTCCTCCCTCAACCTCGCCTCCGACACCATCGCTCCAAACGCACCGAACCCCATTCGACCTCGCTTCTTCTGTCGCTGGAAACACACACCCTTTTTGCGTGCTCTCAGCGCCACATTCGCGCGCGATGGCGTCGGGTGGGCAGGCGAGGACGTGGAAGCGGAAGTGGTGGGACCGAGAGTGAGCGAGGCGAGGGAGAGGTAGTGTTCTTCCTCAGTTTCACTTTGGAGACCCGCACGCGTTCGATCATGGTCAGTGGAAGGCACCGGACCACCATCGTCCTCGCGAACTGGGCTTCTCAGCCCACCGGCCGCGAGAGATATGCCCATGAACATGGACGTTTTGGGCAGCTTAACGCGGGGGGCGGCGGGGACGGGCGAGGCGCGCCATGAGCGTGGATGTGGGGCGACGTAGACGATGCGTTCTTCGTCTTGGTCGCCGAGCGCCTCGCCGTGGCCAGTTCGGTCGACGAGGATGACGTCGCTTGCAGAACGGCCGATGAAGGGACGCGTGGGCGCCGTGTCTACGACGAAGAGTGGATGAGTGTCGTCGTGAAGTGCGTCTGATGGTATAGATTGGGGTGGTTCTTCTACAAGCATGTTTTGCGATGCGTTGGACGAGCAGGGTACTTCTTCCTCGACGACAATCACATCTCGGGGATGTGGGAAAGATTCGTGGTTAGATAGATCTGGAGTCTCGATAGATGGTTTGAGATCGAGCGAATCGTCGAGCGTAGGTGATACTGGTAACGATATCGTCTGTTGCACACCGTGCGGTTGGTCGCCGCCAACAACGTCGATGGGGCTCGATACCTGCGTCATGTCTTTGATCTGGTTGTATACACCAGTGAATGCCCCCTCGATCGTGTCATCTCGAGAAACTGCATGTAGTTCCGCAGCATCGACTCTGGCGCGTATCGTGGCCAAATCGGCGAAATCCACTTCCTCGATGTCGTCTTGATCTTTGTGAGCGGCTTTGTCCAGCATCGCAATGCCTTGCGCGATGGCATCCACCTCTGCGCGGACCTGAGCTAGGTTTGCGAAATCGATTTCTTCGAGTGCATCTTCAGCGTTATCTTCTGATTCAGAGTCAGAATCAGGCGTATTCGCATGGAACAACCGAGCTACGCGGTCAGCGGTGGGGACGTGAGACGTCTCCGTCGTATCTAGAAACAAGACACGATCGATCAGCATTCGCGCACCGGTACAACAAAAAAGGAACAGAGAACGGCAAAATAAGAGGACATGGGGCACGCACCAACGGCTTGTGGCGCGGGTTCCAACACCTCTTCGGAATATTGAAACAAGAATGGGGTCAAGCTCGACCGTACGAACTTGACGGGCCGCAGAAGCGGACGCTCGGAATAGAGCAGGTCGGAGAGGGGGGCGTCTTTCCTGACGGCGGTCCTTGCCTTGGAGTTGACACCAACACCGCCGAAACGAGGGCGGCGTGAGGCACTGGATGGATCCCCTCCGTTAGCTTGTCCCCGCCCTCTACCCCCACCCCTACCTCTACCCCGTCCACGCCCCGCCCCATTCCCTCTCGGCGTCAAGTCGCCTCGCCAAGGACTATCCGTCCCCCTCAAAGGTGTCCCAGCGCCGGATCTCGATTTGGGCGTCCCACCCCTCCGGGGCCCATTCCCTCTATTCACATTCCCTCTCCCGCTCGCGTCTGTGGGGTTATACATCAAAGATAAGGGCTTATCCTACGAAACGAATTCATAGGTGGACGTGGACGACCACCCGTGACGCACCCGGTACAGTCCATGGTTCCGTCCACTGCTGTACCACCACGTCGATCTCTGGGCTCGCATGGGGATAGGTATAGTGAGGAGCACGACCAGCGGTGGGAACGCCATTTGGTGCTCCCCGACCGCGACCACGGTCACGACCACCACCTCGACCACGATGGTTGTTGTTTTTGTTTTTGTTTTTGTTCTTTTTGTGAGGCATTTATGTAGAGGTACGGCGAAAGAGTGGTGTAGGTGCAACGGTGACGCCGGTGCTGTCCCTCACATGCACATGTGGCTGTGACTCCTCCAGACACGCTTCTCGTTCCGTGTCGTCGTAATACATATGTATTGTTCGGTTCTTTCACTCCTGCGATAGCAACTTCGAGAATTGACCTTGGTCGCCGACTAATTTATATATCGAAGACTCTAGTGCGGTAGCTGGGACCGTGAGTATTGGACGACGGAGGGATCAATGCCAGCATATACATCAAACTGGGGTTGATGATACAATTTGTGATGCATCAATAGCAGGATGGTGCGAGAAAAAGGACTGTATGTAGCATATCGTTGTACGAGGAACATAAGTTGGAGGACGACTGTTGCTTTCCTCGCTGGAGGAGTCGGCTCAGAAAAAATCTTCAAACTCAGCTTCGGCACTGATCGGCAGGTGGTATCGGTGCAATTAGCTCTTGACAGTCTCACTCATTTTTGCTTCAAATGAGCTCGTTCGAGTTCACAGTATTCTAAAATATGCCATGTAAACGATATCTATGTGCGGACAACGAAAGGGTTGAGTAGGATTCTCAATGTTGTGAAACTGACGAGGCAGCGGGCATGTTGTAAGCTTCCCAGATTTGAACTCCGAACGTCTCAAAATTTGGAAGCGCTACAATGTTCTGCAACTGCGATATGCTAACTAGTTCGGGATTCCTAGATGCCGCCCTGACCCAGGTTGAAAGTTCTGGGCCCATCTGCCTCGCGCTGGGTATGACCTATTTTCCACAACAGACGATATCAGCACCGAGCTATCGCCGCTCAACCCAGTACTGTAGGTAATTTTGACTATTTGTTGACTAACCGCATGCCTACTCCGTTCATTTTTTTTGAGCTCTGACTCATTGTCTCAGCCACAAACTGGCCATAAGTGGTGAGTATTTGAGTCTGGAGCTGAGGACGCTGACCAATCTTTCCATTGCGCCGGCATCGTACGGTTCTTGTTCGGCGACGACCCTCGCATCAAAACCCAACTTGCAAAGCAGTACCACACGAAACAGGCAAGGACACAGTCAATTTATAGTCAGTGTCCTATAGATAGGATATCTACGGGGAAACCGATCGCATGATATGCGATGCAATCATTTTCTTCGAATGGTCCGCCGGAGTAACTCCAATAACGGAGTTTCACGTCGACCATCTATTATACAAATGGTGGCTTTGCTGCCGTCACGGCGCCAGACACCTTGAGCACCTGCCCGCCATTCTCGAACACTTTCCCCCAGCAGTTGATCCCATCTGCCATGAGTTCCCTCCCTACCGTGCTCATCTTTACATACTCAGAGTACGGGCAAGCCAACGTGACCCTTGCAACCTCATACGAACTCGCCCTCGCAGGCGTGAACGTTTATATTGCGTCTTTTTCGCCGCTCAGAACCCGCGTTTCACGCCTTCAAGAGCTCGTCAACCGCCACGCCTCGCGCTCCAGCAGTAATCCCACTGGCTCCGTTAGCTTCCGTGAATGCAAGGGCATAGCATCGTGGAATGAAGCACTCATGAAGCACGGTATGAGAACTGCCGACTTGGCGCACTCCCATGGTGTGTCGGGAGCTTTGGAAAGTTACTCGAAGGTAGACCTTATATTATATCCCTGGAGTCAGGAGGAATACGTCGCAGCTGTCGAAAGCTGCAAGGAGATCATCACAGCCATTAAACCAAGTGTGGTGGTGATAGATAGCATGTTCCATATTGCGCAGGATGCCTGCAAACTCGCAGACCAAAAGTTCATCATTATATCACCGAATTCCATCAAGGACATCGTGGTTAACATGCAGCCCCACTTAGCGGCGTTTTGGAAATATCCTGTGTTCGTCGTGAAAAATTTCATCCACTCGTTCAGGGTAACTGACAACCAGCCTGTATAGTTTATCGTCGGGATTTCCATTTCCTCTCAAGTGGTGGCAGATCCCCCTCAACAATTATCTTCACGTTCGGCTCGCTATACGAACGATGACTTCGACGCGGATCAAACAATTTCTAGCCTTACGTAGGTCCCTAGGCATCAACGCTACGCTTAAAGAGTTAGGCAACCAACTTCGTGGAATAACATTCATCTGTCCCGCACTCGTGGAAACCGACTTCCCCTTCGCCCTCATTCCCCAACATCTACACCCATGTGGTCCCATCATCATACCCTTTGATCCCCTCGAGGAGACCGATCCAGCATTGATGAAGTGGTTGGACGATGGACCAACCGTAATGATCAACCTTGGATCGCACGTAATTTCCGACGAGAGGGTCGCGAGAGAGATGGCTAGCGCATTCCGTATATTGCTAGATTGTCACGATCAAAGAGGCACCAGCAAAATCCAAGTGCTCTGGAAGGTCATGGAAAGGGGGGACATTCAAAAAGCGATTGACGACATCATCGGGAAGGAAATCAAAGAAGGGAGGGTGAAGGTATTGCCTTGGATGGAGGCAGAGCCAGTGTCGATATTGCAGCATCCCAACGTGGTTTGTACAATCCACCACGGAGGAGCGAATTCGTTCTTGGAAGGCGTTTGGTGAGGTTTTTCATTTGTGAGCGAGTATCTGAGTTGAAAATCTTTGAATAGGTCTGGCATTCCGCACATTGTCCTTCCCGTCTGGTTGGATACGTACGACTATGCAAACCGCGCAGAGTTCCTGAACATTGGTATTTTCGGTAATAAAACCTGTGCGCCAAGTGTTCGGGCAGAAGAATTCGGTAAAGCATTGGTGAGAGTAACAGGAGATACCGAGGAAGCGGGCAATTTCAGAAGGTCTGCAAAACATTTGAAGGAGCTTTGCAGAGCAAGAGGGAATGGACGGGAACTTTCTTCCCTGGTGATCTTGAAGGAGGCAGGGATAAGCAAGTGAGATACGGTTCTCGAAATATGAAGTGGATGTTCTACATGATTGAAAGTGCAATATACAAAATCTGATGCTAGGCCCTGGATGTGGGATCTACCGAAACGAGGATGAAATTACGCGCATAACGTCGGTGCCGGTCATACTGGATGGGTACAGGTTTGATCTCCTCAAGTCTCAAATGTCTCCGGCGTAATCCATTGGCTTCGCCAGCAGTGGCTCATACACATGTTGCAGCTCGTTTCAGAACGTTGTACAAGGCGAATGGCGTCGATGAATACAGTATTGGTTTCAAGTCTGCCTTGTGGCTTTGGCGCTTATTCTTCCTCGGATCCCAGCTACTTGTCGCGGCGACCACGCAAACAGTCCATATATGCGAAAGTTGTCCTCCTTGCGACGCGTAGCCTCGCCCTGCGACCTTACTTATGACGCCGGCGATAATGGGGTCGCCATCCACGACACTCAAGGCGGAACACCCCAATACCACTGCCTCGGCCTCTCCCCTACTCCAGATATGTTCGTCCTCGAGTGTCGCCAGCCAGAGATCTTAGTACGACGCACCCTGGCTCTCCTGTCAAGGGTACTCCTTCAGCACCACGGCAGATGCCGGTACCTGCACTGAAAGCCTCTCCACCCTCGACCCCGTCGGACCGCTGCCAAGTTCACCTTTGCTGTTCGCATCCTCAATCCCCACTCATTGCTCACGGTTCTAGCTTAACGCCACTGTTCCCAAAGATAACTTACTGGCGTCAGCCCCGACATCGCCATCAACGCCAGAGTAGGGCATACAAGCAGAATGTCTACTCCATCTGAGTACGGAACTGGAGAATGTGGGTCTTTCTCTTGTTACTGCAACCATTCATCTAATATTGGTTGGTATAGCTCAAGCAGCCTGCAACAACAGTGGCCGCAGAAAGTCAGTAGGCTTCCGGCGTAATCCATAACAAAGTTGCCCTCCGCGATCCCCGCAAGTGGATGTTCGGTGATGTCGAGGAGTATGGGGAGGTACTAAGGTTCTTCGGCTTCAAGCTCTCCACTAACCTTGGAGAAAACAAACGGACCGTCGTTGGCGCGGACGACGCTGCATTCGAGAGCGACACGCTTGTATCCGTCCCAGTGACGAATGAGGGCCACTGCCAGGTTGACTTGAGGGGGACCACTCGTCCCGACTAGGGCAGATAGCTACTAAAGGAACAGGACGTTGAAAAGGACGACTTGTTTTCTATTCACGCGGCGCTCACTTTCTCCCTTGACTTCTCCCCTGTATCCCCATCTGCGAGTCAGCAGAATACCACACCCACCGACAAGATCGCATCTTCAGTGCATCATCGTGGACCTAACAATAACGTGACCACGATAAGGATCTCATGAATGCCATTCGGTTCGTGTGCGGTTTGGATAAAGAGCCGAATCAACCTCCCAGGGCTCCCATGGGCCCACGCCTATCCGGGAACGTGAACATCCAACATTGTTTACAGTGCTTTCCCTACTCCCTCAAAGGCAATGTAGCATCCAGACATCGGCGTCGCTCTCACCAGCTGCGCAAACCCTGTTGCTCCTCCCACGCCGTACTTTCTCTTCAGTCGGGAATAGTAGATGGAGTTTGTTCTTTCACTGAGCGGTTGTCGATGTCGCGGAGTTCCTCCCGCATTCCACCTGTGTGCCTTATCCATTCGATACCCGACTCCCATTCAATCAAAGGAAGACTACCTTCCCGGTTGCCCTTGCTCTACCTCGCGTGCCTCCGCAGTCAGCGGTTCTGAAGGCCGCTTGCATCCTCCGCCCACTACGGTTATATCTTCTGTGTCCTCGCGGTCAAATAAAGTGCCACCGCAGTTGTCATCGATGTCTCAACGTCCCAATGCAAGTGACAGTTCAGTCCGTGGAGAAGAATCCTGCGGGGAGCTCTGCTGATGACGGGTAGCAGACGCGCGCCGTTCACGCCACGGGATGGTAGTGACATTGTTGTGCGATCAAAGCCAGTGATGTGTTGAAGTCTTGGGGACATCCAAAGATGCCTAGAATTTCGTTTGAGGATCCGCAGTGTATATGGGCCCGAGAGTGGGCAAAGACAGGTCTCACGGATGAACAAACGGCTAGAATATGAACACAGCGAAACCAAGGCTGCGATCAAGGTTGGTTTGACGCTCTCGTCTGGTCTTGTTGTTCTGATGTGCAGAATATTTTAGCTTGGCAATGGCTGTTGGCCGCTGGTGCTACGTGGTCGCAATCCAGTGATCAACGTGACGATGGAGAATGATGTCTGGGATGATGCAGCCTGAATGGGCACCTTGGCAGGAGCCCGTGATCAGTGGTCTTGGACGGGTGTTACGCCTCCATCGACATCGTCAAGGCAGTCGACGAGAACGTCCGGGAAAGTTCAGCACGGAATCGAGTGGTACCATGGTCGAGCTGGAAGAATGGCCGACAATGTCTTATCTCCACCCTACGGATTATACACGCCCTCCCTTCCTTTTTTTTTCTTTCCGATTCGCTGTCGCTGTCGATCTGGATCAGGTCTTATGATCCCATTCTTTTTTCTTTCATCTTTGGCCTTTTGCGGTACTATATGTCCGTCTTTTTTTTTTCCCGTTTATACAAACGTGGAATGTAAACTTGACAGACATTTATTTGGATGCGTTCTTGAAGGGGGAGCATGCAGACGCAGGATTCGATCGTTGCGCCGTCGTCTGACAGTACACAGTGCCGTGCAGGTCCACATGCCTGCGATGAAGCCAAGGGGAGAGCTTTATGATATTAGGTAAGATATGGATGGCCCCGGAACGGGTGGAATGGATGATCTACTAGCAAAGCCGAATTCACGATGCGCAATCAGCTCGGGGCTGAGCCCTCTCAAGTATAGTGAAGGAACCTCTGCAAGCTTATAGAGCTGGTCGAGATCGGGGACCGGCGAGTGAATATCCTAGGGAGCGCAATCATGGACGGGTATATCGGGACTCGTACGGATGCTGCGAGATACACGAACTCGAAAGTAATGCAGTCAATGTCCATACAATCATGTCAATGGTCCAACGTGGCATCTCCTCGTATTACATTGAATCGCCTGAATCAATGTGTCCCATCTTGTACACTTGAGCGAACACAAAAAATCCATGCAGGGAATCTGAGCGAAAGGGTAGCATCAGCTGATCCTTGCTGATGCTGATCCACCGTAAGGCTAACAATGTAGGTTTAAAAAAAGTAACACGTACTGCCAGATGGACCCTCCCGGCCGAGGGTTGCGATGAATTGGTTGCTTGTTGCATCTAATGGGACGTGAGCTGGCATGACGAGGCCCATCATCGGCAGGAAGAGACACACTGGATCTGCTTCCCTTGTATCCGCGGCACCACGCCCTGCACTACGAGATTCATCTTTGTTTGGATGTTTAGTCTTGCTGCGTGATTTGTTCCGACTCTGTGTCGTGTGATGAATCCCTGCATCCCAATACGAGGAGTGACGAACCGTTGGCAGTTTAATGATTTTGTTACGCGCCGCCTTATAAGATATGTTCAACACCGCATTCGATCGTCCATCAAGGAAATGCACTCACAGCCATCCTGGAAGGTCCCTCTCGCCTGTCCTCCACTCTCACTGGGGCAGGAGAAGGAGATCGCCGATCGGGAGGCTCACGCGACTTTCCGGAGTGTCGATCTGGCTTGTGCGATGCTGGACCTTTGTTACCCACTCTCTGTCGCCACCTTTTGAATATCGAACGTCCCTCGGGTGACTCAACAGTGTCGAGATTACCCTCCGGCTGTGTCTCTGAAGTGGAGGGCATGGGTAGGGGTAGGGCATCTGACTGCGATATGGCGTGGGATGGGCCCGGCTGCGGTGCCTCGTCCTCACGAGAATCGGACGAGGAGGCCGATGATAGTGACTTCGGCAGTGTGAATGCGGACACAAGAGAAGAATGTAGTGATCACCAACCTCGTCAAAATTGAACTCGAGGGTAGGTGCGCCCGACAGCTCGTGCTATGGCATTGTGAGAACTTGCTTCGAGGGGAAATGAATGAATTGATACCTCAAGCAGATCACCATTGCCATCTTTACTGTGTCCCCCAGACTCGACTGGACTAGACTGTCCAGGATGTTCCTGCTGCTCGTTTTCGTGGCCGCTCGATGTCAAGGTTTGTTCGTCTTGATGTACTTCTTTGCTGGTCGGTACCTACATAGTTTGTCAAAACAATGCTTATCCAATACATCAGGCTTACTTACATTGAATGGACCAGTATACGAGCCCGGGAGGACCTTGCTGAGATGACGAATAGCAATTTTTCCGTCCCGTCGTCCGGTTGCAAGGTAACTACTGTCTGCAGATAGGGCGATCGACTGTATCCGTTCGCCGTCCTCAATAACAGAGCCAATTCGTGTAAGTGTCGATGTGTCGAAGAACAAGATGGAATGCCTTGCATAGGTAGCGATGAATTTGCCGTTGGTGGCTAGAGCGATAGAGTTGACGTCATTGTAGCCGTCACGGAGAGTCAGCGATTCAGCGAGCTGGGACCCAGTGGAGACATCGAAAGCCCTGATTTTGTTGTCACGGGATACAGCAAAAATTTGCTGACTGTCGCTTGACCACGCAAGCGGAATACCCACCCCGGGCCAGCCGGGTATGTCAATTTCGATGGTGACGAGCTTGTCGCCAGTGTGACTATCGAAAATCTGGATGGATTTCTCCTCGCAGGCAGTGGCGATCTGCTGGCCATTCGGGGAAAATCGAATTCCGATGATTGCCCTGTCATGCTTCAGCGGGCCAACGAGTCTCTGCCCGCTCGCGATGCTCCAAATGCTCGCGTCTTTGTCAGTCCCGGTCGCAAACTTGGTCGAATCTGGGGAGACATCGACCGCATTCACTGTGATTGTGCCCTCCACGTCGATGACCTTTTTATGCATTTCTCCATCCCACACACTTGCCCCCTCCCCAGTCCCACACACTATCCACTTGCAATCCTTCGACACAGAAACGGCGAACATGTTCATGCCCATTTGCTTTCCCATTTCTTGACCATCTCCAAGTCGCCACCGTTGAAACACATCGCTAGTCCCGCTCAAGAGATGCTTTCCGTCGGGGTGGAAAGCGACTGTCCACACTGTTCCAAAGTCACCAGTGTCGAGTACCCTCGCTTGGTCTTGCTGAATGGTCAACATCGCCCAATCGCTCTTCGGAGCCGCTACGCACCGGTATTTGTTGTCGACATCCTCACCGGTGGTATATCGTCGTGGGTTGGAAAAGTGAAAGAACGAGGTATGTTGGTCTGCTTGCGCTGTGCAAAGTCGTTCCATTCACACGTTTCCTTGTTCTCAACATGGTCTGTGCGCATTGTGCCCTTGGCGCCTATTCGTGCTCGGATCCCAGCTACTACGTGACTGTGACAAACAGGCAAGCAGTCCACATCGGAGACACTTGTCCTCGTTGCCACGTATAGCCTCCTCCTGCGAGTTGCGGGTGTTTGTGATATCTCGGCTGCAGGGGCTCAGTTCATGACGAGCGCACGTACCATTCACATTAATATTATGCCAACTCGCGACATGCCTTGCGCGAAATAGGGCACGTTCTCCGAGACTGTCAATCTTGTTTATTCTATTCACGACAGACTTCATCTGGTGAGTTCCCTTACCATCTGGATCACAGCAGAAAGACGTCAGATCACAACGACAAGTTCGAATGTAACGTTCCGCACAAAGTAATTACGAGTTCCCGTGAAGATGACCATCAAGTGTCTACAAGTCGAAAAAAACATTGAAGCTTTGCCAAGGGGTATGGTATGCTCCGATCAATGTTGACAGTCCCGTGCCCGGGACAGAGAGGAAGTGCAGCATTCATCGGCCTCGACGGCCTGCCAGTGTACCACATTTCCTTGGAGAAAAAATTGTGGGAAATACCTGGTGCGACTTCTGCCTGTCCCGGATCCTCGTGTGTCACCCTCATACTCTCCTCTGTGGATCGCAGCCCGCCCATCCCCAACCCGTCCAACATGGACATGTCGATGTCTGGCGGTGGTGCTATCGGTGTTGGGAGGGCCGGCGGACGAAAAGCGGGACGATGTGGCGAGGTGCAGTTACCGCCGACATTCTCGCGCGAGGCGTCCCGGGATGTGATCTATTCGGTGCGACACACAAAACACGATGAGGATGCAGACACACGAAACACGAGGAACGCGACGTACATTGGACCGTCCACCGGGCCGCACTCGCTTCCCCTTCTTCGCGCCTGCTGCCCTGGCCACGTCTCTCATCATTACCTCGTTTTCCTCTGCGATGGGTCGTTTGCCGAGGAGCGACGTTAGACTCTCGTGGAGGGCCTTCGTGATAGCGTCCGAGTCCGGGATACGCGCAGGCGAGGACGCGATGAACGCGTCGGGAAGCGAACTCGAAGGGGGCAGTTTCATCGGCGAAGGCGATGTCGAAGATGGAATTAGGGCTTGTGCTTCGTCGTGAATTGAACCAGAGGGTCGGCGCACGGGGGTGAGGTGCAAGGGTACCAGGGAAGCAAGTATCGGAGGGGTAGGTTCGTAAAACACCCATTCCAGACACGTTTTGTCAGCGCTTGGCAAAGGAGTTGGGTGTTCTCGTTCTTCCTGCCCAAATTTTCTACAGTAAGGCGGACGAGACGGAGAGGCAGGCGTTGGGTCTGTCTGAAGATGGATGGGATAGATAGGTTCGTTTTTCGATTGTAAACGTTAAGGATGAGCAGATTGTCAACGTGTGTGAGCGTTTGAGAGGATTTAAAACGCATTTCGAGTAGAATACACTATACCAGCTTATTCTGGTTTTCTATACACGGAGTCAGTCGTAAATAGAGGCGCTATTGTGGCTGTGCAATATTTTCGAGATTTGAACGGATTCTGTGACAGTGTACAGACACAGAGATATGGATGTACGTGTCATTCCATCTTGCACATAATTGAAATCTGTTCATGACCGCGAAACGCTCAGATAGGGCTCCAACGCGCTCAACCGATCCATGCAGGGTCTCTGGTCAGCCCATCGTAAGGCAAAACTGAACCTCAACGCTGCCGTGGCATCGCAACCGGTGATGATGATGACGACGACGACAACAATGACGGGCGCGACAGCGCCATCTCTACCACAGCCCGCTCAATCGAACGAACCCACCAATGTGCTCCCGCCTGCTGAGGAGCTCGAGCTCGCCGAAGCTGGGCCATCGACGGGCGCGCAGGCTGACCCCCAATCCGTACCTACGCCTACAGAGGCCCGCCCTCCGTCTTCGAAACGCAAGTTACGACGTAGCGCGGGGGACAATGACTGGACCAAACGACCTCGCACGACCACCAGCGGTAGTGGAGGCAGTACATCCAAGATATACGCCCCGCCCCCGACTCGCCTGTCCGACCTCGGCGGGGTCGAGTCCTGCATCGAGAAGATGCTCGAGCTCGTCGCCATGCCACTGTGTCATCCCGAGATCTACTTGCATACGGGGGTACAGCCTCCACGTGGGGTGTTGTTGCATGGTCCGCCTGGGTGTGGCAAGACACTGCTGGCGAACGCGATCGCTGGGGTAAGTCTAAATTCATTGTTGACCGTGTGGGAAGGTGTATGTGTGCTGATGTGTGAATTCTTTTGCTTGTTTTGCGTGTGTCGTGGTGTAGGAGCTTGGGGTGCCTTTCGTTAGTATATCGGCGCCATCGATCGTGTCGGGGATGTCGGGCGAGTCGGAAAAGACGTTGAGAGATACCTTCGAGGAGGCAAAGGTGGGGTGTAGTAGTGTCGCTGGTCAATACCTAATGACGCCGGACCGCTGCAGCGCGTTGCACCCTGCCTTTTGTTCGTCGACGAAATCGACGCCATCACTCCGAAACGGGAGAGCGCACAGAGGGAAATGGAGCGACGGATCGTGGCCCAATTTTTGACATGCATGGACGGTCGGTGTCCCTCCGTAGCGTTTTCAGAAATGTATACTAAACGTTTTACAGACATGTCTTGGGAAAAGACGGAAAACAAGCCCGTAATCGTCATTGTTGCTACGAATCGACCCGACTCTCTGGATGCTGCGCTGCGTCGTGCCGGTCGATTCGATCACGAAATAAGCATGGGCGTACCCGATGAGGCTGCCAGGAATAAGTCCGTTTTTCCGGCTACGCGCTCCTTCCGTGAGGTCCGTTCACTCACATGTGCACACACAGAATACTGCGGGTGCTATGCGCCAAACTTCGACTCGAGGGTGATTTCGATTATGCATCCCTCGCAAAAGCGACGCCCGGATACGTCGGCGCAGATCTGTCGGCATTGACGGGGGCAGCAGGTGTCATCGCCGTAAAACGAATATTTACAGAACTCTCTGAAGGGACTCTCGTTCTACCGGATGCGCCAGAGATGACAACCGTGGGCAGTGATAACCCAATGATCATCGATTCGACGCCTCACACGCCAACGACAGAGGCACCGCCACATTCGTACCCTACTCGACCGTTCGCATCGCTCGTCAACCAGCTTTCCTCGAGCTCGATCGCACACTTCCTGAACGCACATCCGTCCGCGTTAACAGAACCCCAACTTGCACCGCTGTGTATCACATCCTCTGATTTCCGCGCCGCACTTGCCGAAGTCCAGCCCTCGTCGAAGCGAGAGGGATTCGCGACGGTCCCGGATGTCACGTGGTCTGATGTTGGCGCGTTGCATGGGACACGGGAAGAGCTCCAGATGGCGATTGTCCAGCCGATTCGACGACCCGAGCTGTTCAGCGTGGTGGGAATCGAAGCTGCGTGTGGTGTCTTGCTCTGGGGTCCCCCTGGGTGTGGTAAGACCTTGCTTGCGAAAGCGGTGGCCAACGAGTCGAGGGCGAATTTCATTAGCGTGAAGGGACCAGAGTTGTTGAACAAGGTGGGTTTCGTTTGTTGCGATGCTTTCTTGACTGATGTGTCGGG
>JBBPNO010000778.1:0-15097 GCA_038090915.1 Boletus eberwhitei
AACTGCACAAGATCATATCTCATCCTACTGCACTATTGAATTATATAGTTGCATGTGATTGGTTTCGAGTAGCTAACGAAGTATATCCAGCCCCCCATTGCTATAGTACAACCTGATGAGTCTCTTGGCCTGTTCCTTGGTCAACCCACGACGGTCCCGAAGCTTGTCGACAGTCATATTCTTTTTGGGTGTTGCCCATCTCCGAGTTATCTTCAGCCAAAGTTTGGTCGAGATTCCTTCCACCCTTGCACCCGAAAGATCAAGACGGGGAGAAATCGGGAGGGTTGCGGCAGCGTACGTCCGAAGGAGTGCTTTCAGAGCATGTTTGGACTGATCACGACCTGTCTGAACCGTGGTGACGCATGCATGGGGAATAGATTGAACCGGGATACCGGTTCTTTCAGTGATGCTATCTTGATTGCGTTCCCACCACCATTCATCGAGCGTGTCAAGGTGGGTCACGACGAGGGCTATTGGGGCACGACCGCCGAAGAAGAAGTCGTTGATCAGCCGGTAGAGACTACCAAGCGAAGCCAGGATTCCGCCCTTGCTTGCACAGAGAAGAATAAGGTTAACGCCACTAGGGATGTTTCGCAAGACAGCATGTGCTTGTTCGTAAGGCGAAAGTGAACTGACTTCTCCCCCGTGGGCAAGGTGGAATCCCATCGTGTCCCATAATCGGATCCGCCTATCACCAATGGACATCTGGTACCATCGGGGTCGCTTGGTGCAAGGTTCCACGTCCGCGGATACTTGTGCAATTGGTTCCTCGACAAGGAGATTGATGATCGAGCTCTTCCCACAACCGACAGCACCGAATAGCACGACATTGATGTCAGGTGCAGGACTTCGATCAAGCATCAAGAGTTTGCAATAAAATCATGACATGAACCTACTTTGGCAGCAGCAGTTGCTCTAGGCTATCTCTAGAGAACATCAATGCTTCTTGGGCTGATGGCCGATTTTTCGGTCGTCGTGGAGACCAACATCGCTCGATGAAGTTCCAAACACTGTCCGGAATACTATCAGGCCATGCTGGGCGTGGTGGATTCTGGAATTCCTCTAATTTATGTTCGGCCTCATTTCCGTTTGGCCAAGGATATTTCCCCGAAAGGGTCTGCAATTCTAAGTCAGGCGCTGAGGACAGAAGCCAAGTGATAACTTACGAAGAGGATGATACTACCGAGAGAGTAAATATCGCTATGGAGTGTGGCTTCAATCTTGACATCCGGGTACAAGTCAGGATACTGCAGCTCTGGTGCGGCCCACATCACTGCGCCGGGAGGAATGGAATCAGTCCAGAGGTAGGTCAATTGATCATGCGGACTGAGAGTTTGAGAGAACCCGAAGTCGGTGAGACGCGCGTTGCGTTCGCCGTCGATCAGAATATTTCCCTACGGTGATGATAAATCAGACCGATGTCACAATCAAGTGATACAACTCACGGGGTGGAAATCTCCGTGCACAAGTCGTTTCGAATGTACTACAGGAGAATGTCATACAATAGTCATGGCAAGTAGAGTTCGCAACTCACGATACTCTAGTCCGGCAACCGATCCTTTGATCTGTGGCATCAACGGGTCATTTGTCAACTGGAGCATCACGAACGTTTCGTACTCACAAGTTGGATACGATTAGGAAGTGAAAGCATGGTTCCACGGTGCTTGAGATATTCGTTGAGCGTCCCATGCGGCATCCACATCGAAACCATGCAAGGATAATCAGATCCGAAATCTTCCCCACATGCCGTCCCTACGAAGGGGACAATGTTCGGATGGTCCAATCGTCTCCATACCCCAAGCTCGCGTCTCATTTTTCTAGTGTCACACCAGAAGTCAGCGAAAGAACGAAAAATCGTCGTCAACTCACCCGCACGAACGCATCCTTTTCGGTTTGGTTGAGGCCACGATGGAAGGCAATAGCCTTGACTGCGACCTGAACACACAAGGAAACATAGGTAGCACTTTGCGGGAAGTGAGTATGGACTGCTAACCTCCCCGCTCCGTGTACCAGAGCAATAATACACGATGCCGAAAGAACCATGTCCAACAATACGTTTCTTACCCCGCCGAAGTGTGTCAGTGAAATCTGGCGGATCGACGAGATCAACTGGTAGCATTGTGTCCGTCGTACTGCTCCTGAGAAACCTGTGTCAGAGTGAAGCGAACAACCAAGACGATGACATACCTTGACTGCATTTATAGGACCTGAAGGGTACCGTAGAGTACTGTGGAGTGCAAAAGTGTGCTTGAGCCACTGAAACCTAGCTTCCGGTTTGTCTGTCTTGGAAGTAATTTACTGCAGTGCCAGCGAGCGAGCGGAGTCTCGCGAGATCCTTATAACACAATTGACGGGGTCAACTGTGGCCCGGTTTTATATCCATTCTCGGCTTTGCGGTTGGTAGAAGTGTTTCATAACAACCTCCCCGGGACACGCCCGCAACACGCATCGCGACCGACCCCTATTGTCGTGCCGAACATAAACTCAAGGGATATGTCTAGAAGCTTTCCGGCAACGGAGTGTAAGAGCCTCGGCATCACGAACGTTCCATCGGTGCATTACTCATACACCTTCCAGAGTGCAGGGGAACAAACCTCTGTTCGAGTCCTCATCTGTATAAATCGTCAGAAGTTAAGTTGATGATGGAGATGCAGACATGTGAATTTACATGGAACCTTTCGTCTGGATTTTATCACTTACTTAACTGAACCCGACTCTAGATCATTTTATGCAAGACGCTCGATGTTTGACAGCACATGGGAATATTTGGAGGGCATCTGGGAATTCTGGGAATTGACTTTTCCGAAACGTCCGAACGTCCGAGCAGTCCAAACCTCACAAATTGTTACCAAACGATGTTTGCGCGGAAATTGAAGCGTGCTGAAGCAGCCGAGCGGCAAACTGACACACCCGCCGTTCCACACTCTGTGGCGGTGACTGCCCCACTGATACTCGTCGGCTTAAGTACACTTGATGAGTGATCCACGACAAGCCTGATATGATCTCCTACTAGTTGGCATCCCCGTCCATCCAGCAGATGAGGCTCAGCTCTCAAGTTATCGATCGGCTCGCTCTCACAGCAGAGTCTCACTCCCCGCTGACAACTTGAACAATCCAGTGCGCTTGCCCCCGCAGTCAAAGACTCGCCTGGCGATTCCCCTTCACTACGCGCCTTCGAGATGCAGCCTTTTTAATGTTGTCCCCCATCTTCTGTGTGCCAGGCTGATCGATCAATCCAATGTCATAGCATTCTCTTGTGTCCCATCTGGCCATCCCTCGCTTGTCCCAGACATATAAAAAGGTCATGAAGTTATGATAACCGCGCCTGCTGTTCCTTTCTGTTTACCGTACCCCTCTTGTGTCCCCCTCAAGCTTCAACGTACGTCTATCCCCTTTCTCCTCCAAGGTATGGGATTCTTTCCTTCCAATTTCCCTAGCTCACTTGTTCGTTTGTACAGTTTCATTGCTCACGCTCCTTATGCTCGTTACTTCAATTGTCCTATCGCAGTCTTTAGCCTCATGCCATGTACTAAGCCTTACTATCATTGTGTCATCTATGCATTCCTACCGCTATCGGACCCACGTAAATAGTGGTCGTCGACATCCTGTATCTCTCCTCCACCTTTTCCCCGTTCCGAATACCTACGTTCATCACGTTCTGTTCCGAGTGTTCCACCTCAAGCTGTCGATGCTGAGACCAAGAGGCCCTATCACAGCACCGGCTGCGGGCGCCCTGACTCGGCATCACACGCCTGATTTTCCATCATTCATCTACATTCTGTGACATAAAAAACGTATAAAAAAACAGAAACCTTTGGAACGTAGAAAAGTAAAAAGAGAGGGGAGCAAACTAGAGACTACAAGTACAAGGAAGACAAAAAAAAAAAAGGTCAGTTCGTACACCTCTATCCCCCCAACGTCGAAAAGCAAGTGCGCATTAAAAGGCGAGAACATTAATTTCTCGGTAAGAGAAGCGGGGAGAGTGAAGTAGAGGAGAGGAAAATGGAAATGGGAAAGCCCAACGACCCGCCCCGACGAACTGGCTTAAATACCATGCAACTCATTGGAAATAAACTGTCTGCACTTCGCTTTGAGCAAACGCCAGATTACAGTTCGGACACCGTCGTTGACGCGTCGAGATACGCGAGTCCACGCACGGCTTGCAAAACGCTGGCGCGGGGACCGCAAGGTGAGCTCCAGTGTGAGCCGTAAAGAGAACCGAAAACGGAGACGTACTGTGCATGCATTTCGTCAACACGACTTCACGCATTCCTTGTTTGCACGTCGTGCATTTCACGATTTTCTGGAAACGAAAAAAAAAGTCAATCGACCGCAATGGAACACAAGGGGCCGGTACCCACCCAAAGCCCTTCGTTTTCCTGAACAAGGGCTTCCTCCCGCGCGCTCGCAGGGGCGACCGCTGAACTCATCTTCTTGATCTTTTTCTCCGCTTCCTTTCTCGTCCGCGAGATCTCTTCCGCGGCCACCTTCAATGACGACTCTAGTTTACGCATGTAGACACCGCGTTCCCTGGCGAAAGCATAGGCCTACAGACATCACACCGGTCAAGTTACAAGGATCAATAGAACCCGTGTCGGCGTACCTCTGCCCCACGTCTCTTCTCCGCTTCCACCAGCATTTGCCATTTAGAAACGTCTGCTTCGAACGTCCTGATCCGCTTGTCCGCGTTGTCGATCGCCCTCCGGCTCAAGACGTTCATCTTCTCGAGGTCGGCCTGGACAAAAAGACGATCATGATCGTTCCAATAGAATAAAACGGGACAGAAATATTAAAAAAGGACGCACGACTTGGCCACTCAGCTGTTTCTCGACCTCTGCGGCGCGTTCGACCGCCTTGCCCTGTTTCTCAAGCTGACGCGCCATCGCCTTTCGCTCCGATTCACCCATCTCCTTTTCGCGCATCGCAGCAAAATACTTGTTGTCTGCCTTGGCTTTCTGTGTCACACCATCACGCCATGAGCTCGCTCCATCGTCCACTAATACGAAAAAAAAACACACCTCGTGGGCCGTCTTTTGCAACTTTTCCTCAAACGCACCCAGGTCAAACACCTTCTTTTTCACCTGTTGGTCCAATCCTTCCCAGAGAGAAGAGAGTCGATCGATCTCCGCGAACAAGGACGTCTCCGCTTGTGCTTGCTGTTCTGTGAGTAACCGCAACTTTTGTAGCTCGCCGTCCTTTGTCTCGAGTTGCTGGGAAAGGGTACGCGTTTCCGGTGTGGAGGAGTCGCCGAAAATGGAACGGTAGCGTGCCAACTCTTTCGATGCCCTTGCAAGCTCCTCGCGAGCGGTCGTTTCGGCCGTGATATGTTGCGCAACGTCGGGATGGTCCTTATTGATCGCGGACAAGGCTTGTTCAAGCGCCGCAGACTTGATTTGAGCCTCACTAATCCAGTGTCAGCCTGGCGACCGAAAGTAAAAGGTCAAGTAGTCGCTCACTCCAGCTTGCGCTTCAAGTTGCGCACGTAGTCGAGGTCCTCGAACTTGCCCTCGAAAAAGTACTTCATGAGGTCCTCGTCTCCGGACAGCGCCGCCAGCCTCGCTTTATGTCGCGCAACTTCGGACTGCAACTGGGATATCCGCTCCGACCGTGACTCCGCGAGCTCCTTCAGCTCATGTATAGACTGCAGCTTGATCGAGTCCCTGGCTTTCCGTTCAGACAATTCAGCCCCGTACTGGTCGCGTAGTTCTCGGACCCGAAGGTTATCTGCGTCCCGTTTCGACAAGAGCGTCTTGAGTTCTTGCGTCGCTTGCTGTGCTGCAACCTACGTTATGTGAGAATAGTTGACACTGCAACGTTTTTCGACGACAGACTTGGATTTCTTCCTCAAATTCTTTTCGCGACGCCCGGAGTGAATCGAGCGTCTCGTTGAGCTGTGTCATCTCTTGCGTCTTCTCGGCCAGTGCGCTCTCCAGCTGCGATGTGTGGTCCAATAAAAGCTTGTAGTGCGGGGTTTCGTTGATGACCTCTACCGACGGCGCTTTCACCTAAGAATGTTCACAATGCTAAATGAGCAATTAAATCCAATGGTGACGACCATACCTCTATTTTCAGACGAGTGACTTCTTCTGTCAGACGGTTGTTCTCAGCCTCAAGACTGGAGATTCGTTCGTCCCTGTTTTCCAATGCATCCCGAAGCTCCTCCGAATCCCCTGGTGGAAGGTGATCGTGTCCGTTCAATTGAGGATGCTAGACCGCCCATCAACGACAGACCAACGCAACTGCCTCATACGCACCGGTGGTGAATCCGGATGAGCCTGTGGTGATCCACTCCCCAGCTGAACATCCTCCATCGCCGATTCTTCCTTGGGCAACGACGACGACTGCACCTGCATAGAAATCACAGTAGTACTCTTCAACCTGTCAATCCGTGTCTCCGCGGCCGAGAGCTCCTCTTGACATCGCGCCCTATCCGCCTCGACCTCTTCCAACCGTTTCCGCATCGCCGCGACCTGGGAACGGAGTGCCGTGCACTACAACTTCTAAGTGGACATGAGACCCAACCCGGACGATCCAGCACGCACCTCCGTCTGGGCCTTTTGACAACGCTGATATGTGGCATCGTGACCGACCGCCGGTCGTGCCTTAAGGAAACTCGTGACGAGGCGTTGCGTCGCGTGCATGTTCTGCTCAAGCGCTGTTTTCAGACTTGAGTCGGCCGATACGTGTAGCGAGAGATCGAACAAGTCTGCGTGGACGATCAAGGGCGGTGTGAGACACGTCTGACTCAGACACTCGATCTTAGGAAAAGAAGACATACCGTTGGTCTCGACGACGACGTTGGGCATGTCGTCCTGCGCCGTGAGCGTTCGTATCGTGTCTACTAACTAGGATACGAAAGAGGGACAAATCGTCGGTCAACGATACCCTTACGTGAGACTCAAGAGCCTCACCTGTTCCCAACATGCCGCGATCGCGACCAGGCCCGCTTCACACGTACTCTTGCGCTGCTCCAACTGTGCGATACGCGCCTGACTTTTCTCGTTCTCTCGTGCATAATGGCGCATCCTGCGAAACAAGGCATCCTTGCGAAAGAGCTATACCCATAAAAAACAGAGAAAAAAAAAAAAGAGAAAGGAAGTGTGACTACGAAGGAGAGGTCGACGCGGGGTGTGCCCACCTCGAGCTGGTCGTCCGCCGTGGGCTCTAGGACGGCGTCGGAAGTGCCGTTGGCAATGGAGTGTGGACTTGCGCCGAGGCCCGGGGTGGTGACGATTCGTTTTTTGGGCTGGGTTGCGAGCTCACTGTCGTCAGTAAAGGGACGTTTCCTGGACTCCATCATCGCATAACAGAGACGAGAGAGAAACGCAGTCGCAAGTTTGGTCAAAGTCGCTCTGCACAAACGCGAGGAGTCTATTCCACCTCTTTCAAACTCCGACACTCGTCACGAGCAACAAAGTCAGTTGGGTATCTGTAGCTCAATCTCCTCCTTCAACTCCACCACCTCGCAGTCCGCCTTGTCTCCATTCCCAATCTGTGTCTCCACGCACGTAAAGTCCATTGGCTAGTCAACGATCAGTACTGCACAAGGGAAAGAAGAGACATGACCGCTATTCACCTTGTCCAACACCGTCATCGGTTGGTCTGTCGAGACCATAAGTGAACCAACGACCGAGCAGCGACGACACACTTACGCCAAACGCCCGTATCATACACCACCCCCTGTCCCGCACTCGCCACAAACGCCCTCAGCGTCCCCAGGTCCGGCCCATCGTCCCCCCCGTTCAACGCCACCACCACCAAGTAGCTTCTTCCCGGCTCCCGGATGGTTTCGTCTCCCTCAAAACCCCCTCTCCCCATCGGCACAAATGCCTGATTCGTGTACGGATGCCGCTCCAATACACTTAGTCTAACCCGTCCATTCTCGGCCGCCACAGGCTGGCAGCGGTACACAGACAGCCCCGACGTGGCACCAGCACCGTCATGATACGACGACCGCAAAAGCGCAAGCTTGTGAAATTTACTCGCAGTACCACCGTTGGCAGGAGTAATCTTGGTACCTCGCGGCGCAGCCGCATGATCGCCGTACGCTTGCATAACCTGTCCATATGGCGCAAATGCTTCGTGTGTCAGTGCCAGAACTGGGATAACCCTGGCCATGGTTACAGCATGGGCGATCCTCCCCACATCCCCTGCAGAAGGTTCCTCTGTATCCACGAGACCGTCACCTGATACAATTGCAGCCGCGACCTGACCCGTCACCCCCCTCGTACCGATAATTCTCACCCGTTTGATCCCCCCGTCCGGATAGATTGTCACTTTCACGTGACTGAACATATCCACTGGATTCGTATCCAGTTGGAAGAAATGCCTCCGATGGGGCCCTAACGTTACCCGAGATAAAATCTGAACCCACAAGTCGCTGTCAGCATTCGGAACATCTCCCGCTGCCAAATTGCATCCATGCAACTCGCAGCTTTCTGGGAAGTTGCCCTTGAAATGGGCTGTATCGATTTCGGCGACTTGTAGTCTCCCAGGGGCCCCCCTGTGGGGATATGTCACGAAATAGGGTAGGCGTCGATGGTCAGTCAGTAGGGGACGCGAGAAAAGGATTCTCACAGTTGAATGATAACACAGTCTTTGTGTCCCTTCTGCCTACTTCGCTTGGTTTCCCATCCGTCGCCCATATCCTTGCCTACAACGCGTTTCACCGAGCAGAACGCGATTGAGACAACAAACCCCATTCTCACCTCGTCCTGGTAAGATTAAATTCGAACCCACCCCGAAATGTTGGTCAGATGTAAACACGACCCGTCCGCCTGCGAAGACATGGGCCAGATCAAACGGCACTGCGTCGTCGACCGGTTGAACGGGCGCGACACGGCCATAGACCCTGAAGCGTGCCTACAAAAATCCGTTCGTATCACCTATTCGGACTGAATACTGGTGTTTGCTCACGATACCGCCGTCAGGATACATGTTGAGTTTGACGTAGTTGAACCGCGTAGTGTCGGGGATCTTGAAGAGGTGTCGGGAGGATGGTCCGAGTGAGACTTTGGGGAGAATCTCTGTCCACTGGGAGAGGAGGGACGCGAGTATTCTCGGTGGTGAGGGAGATGTTATAGAAAATGCGTTGGTGTGCGTACCGTCACGTTGGTGAGGTCCAAATCGGACTCGGAACCAGGTGCGAGGAGCGCATCGACTGAGACCTCGGGTGCTTCGTTGCCTACGATGTACATCGACGATGACTCCTGAGTACGCGTGCGCGAGGACATAAAAGCTCACCGTTGAAGTGGGACGTGTCAATGTCAAAGCCTGCGATCGTGCCCGTCGTCCCAAGGCGGATGATGCACCTTGAACATGGTTATTTACGAATGCGACGCACGTTGACGCGAACGTACCAGTCAAACGTCGGATTATGCCTCCTCGACTCCCACCCGCTATACAGCGCGCCATTCGGTCCAAATTGACCTTTCAGACTGGGTGCGGGCTACGTGACGATGATCGCCGGTAGAGACCATGATCAATCAATATATCGAACGGATGGGTGATCGGAAAGGGGACAGCGCTTGCCTCGACGAGGAGGAGATGAAAGGCTGCGGCGAAAAACTCATCAGAGACGTTGATGATCTTTCCACCGAGTGCTACGCTTGAGAGCTCTGATAGACAAATAAGAAATGAACGACAGAAGGGTTAGGAGAGAGACAGAGAGAGACAGCTCGGGGCTCACCGGTCGTCTGACCAAACGTCGTCGGGAAGGCGTCGAGTAGGATCCGCTGATAAGACATGGACGTTCGATTCGAACTTGGCGGTTGGGACAGGTCGGCACCGTATTCGTGTATCAACCCTGTCGCTTTATCGCTAGATCTCTTATCCGCGGGGCTGTCAATGTCCAGCTGACTTTTGTTTGTTTGATTTTTTTTTCTCCCTCTCTCTCGCTGCCGAGGCCCGCGCTGAACTCGGGCCTACTGTTGTTGGCAGATGTCTGTCGTTTTGCCCAGCGGCAACTTAAGTTGCAAAGGTGTCGGGATTGTTCGGGAATAATTAATAGCCTGGCAGGTTGGACTTGTCATCAATTGTTATCCAGGCATTCTATTGACCACGAAGCACGGACGGACAGCCTTGTCCCTGCATTCATATCTCCCACTTTCACGCGCCTTGAAAAAAAAAAAAAAGTAGACAACAAGTCGAATCGATATGACTGGAAATGCAACGTGTGCGGAGACGAAGCAGGCTCGCAGGGAGGGGCGAAAATCCAAGGTCGTGACACCAACCCTCCCCGAAACATCTTACCGACGATTGTCGCAACGCCCCACCACCACCTGATGTGCGAAGGGAAGCCCGCCTTGTTTATTTCCAACAAACCCACAATTGCTCAGTCAGCAATTACCCCTCAGCCGAGTTCTGAAACGCAGAACAATGGCACCGAAGGGGAAGCTGTCTCAACTGGGAAGCGACAGAAGGCACGGCGAGTCCCCTCGATGGTTACGTTGACTACTTATCAGGTGCCAAAGGAGCAGAAGAAATCTGGCTGATGCGGCTCGCCTTCTCCATGCCAACATGCCATTCCTGGCCGTCGACAGTCCGTTCTTTCGTCCACTTCTCGACACCGTTCGACCGTCATGATCCTTCCCAATGTGATCCATTGCGCAATCTTCTTTACCGAAGTTGTTCGGGTTCAAAAGGAAGATATAGACGGGTTGAAGGAGCGGAAATGATTCGCACTTCTCTTTGATGACTGGGATGAACAGTGGAACCTATTGGATCAGAAGCTAACCACCGTCCTGTCATGTTGGCTTTGGAGGACATGACAGGTAATAGAGGAAATGTTGATAATCTTGTTGCAGTTCTTGGAAGGTCATGATGAACAAGATGCTCCGGATCGTTGTCAAACATCATTCATCATGGTTGCCTCTACCGGAAACCCCTTGATCAGCACATCAAAACAACCGATTTCAATTCCTCATGGATACCATTGAAAACTTAATCATGCTAAGCATCTCTTGCTGACTGTATGCCAGAGCTGATATGTACATTGTGCAAGGCACGTGTCTCAGCCCGGTCTTCCTGATCCTGATGCATTCAGCCCCTGGAAACATGCAAATTCGGCTGTCAATTATTGGTTTCATGCAATGAATACAGATTATCATTCACTAAGCTGCCCTGTTCCTGCGGGTTCTTGCTCGAGGATCATGTGTACGATTTCGAGGAGCCGCGTCGTGTAGACGAGGGATCTTGCCCCGGTCGAGAGCTGGGACGTGAGGGTGTTGACGAGTCGTCAAAAAGGCCTACCTTAGAATAGCTACATTATTCTGCCGCGAATTTGTGGCAAAAACCGCTGCTTTCGCTATATTTGCCGCTCCTACCAAAATCAACCAAAAATAGTTCTGCCCCTTACACTGCACCTGTAGTACACTTGGAACTTGTGGAAACGACGACAATGATATTTTTTCTAGCAGGGTCACTGGCCCAAGTCGAGCTGGTGAGTCCCCAGGATCTCGTTCACTGCTGAATGTACAGTGATCGGTACCATCCACTGTTCCAACCTCCCTCCATGTTCACTCCATATCGCACTCCCTAGTACGCCCGACAGCCTCGCTCGATCGCAGGTACTATTTACAAGGCAAGTCTCCAGCGGCGTACTGCATAGAAGACCACACGCGCGTTCGACGCTATCTGTGCCAATCCATACACATGACCCATTTACGATTCCATGATCCATCTCGCATCGAGCACCTCACCCGAACATCCGAGTCTCCATTTCTTGCCAGCCATGCCTACCAGCCCGCATATGTCGCAGCCACTCCATGCGGTGTCCGAACGCGCGATGCAGGCTTGAAATGAAGGGATGACACAGCATGGCATGGGTCATCCGGTCGTTGGCTCCCCGGGATGGTACCGCTTCCGAGCCACACGCCTGAAGGTAAGGTGAGGATCCCTTGCAGGCGCCCACCGACCTCCAATGGACGACCGAATCCATGGAAGCGCTCGTCTACTGGCACTGGGAGATGGCGAAGACGCGGGTGTGCCGTGCTTCCAGAGCATCCAAAGGCGTCCGCGTCAGGCGTCAGACGGGCATCGACTTTTCGGTTGGCCCATCCGCAGACGCTCCCTCGACCAGGACGCGCCGAGGGAGGGGATAGCCTGAGCCAAAGTTGAAACGCTGAGACTCGGACAGATCAAACCCAGATCATGAAGCGACGTCGCGAGTTTATACTCCACGGTTTGGTTTTCTCCTCCACTCGGATCACTTCTCGAGGGCATTGTCCTCGTCCTCCACATTATTGTCCATGTCCACACCTCGAGCCGTGTTACAGAAGAGTGTCCCGACGCAGTCTGGATCGTATCAGTCTTGGTTTGGATCCCCATGCGAACCGACCATGCTGAGACTCTCCATTGTCCCCTCGGCATGCACGGCGAGCCCTCCCCGTCCAGTATTGGGATCAAACCACAGGTGCGCAACGAGGCCACCTTTTTTCATTAAGTAAATTAATTAAACCGGCGTAAACGTCGGAAGCAAAACGTGGGGTCCACAACGTCCAACGTCCAACCTCTCCAATCCCTCGTACACGCGAGCGACCCGCGGGGACGATCCAGAGGTATATAAGGACCCACCCTCGAGTCCCATCCAGCGGTACAGCATTGGATTCCGAGTCAAAAACTCGACGGATTTCGAAAAAAAAAAAAATGTACGCATACAACCACGGTACTGGTAATCGTAAGTCCCCCCGCACCCTTGTCCTTGCGCGTCGACGCGTTTACTCACGACGCGTGTTCCACAGATGCTTATGCTACCCCACAGGGATACGCGTCGAACCCGGTTTATGGAACTGCCCCGGGACACGCGTCTAACCCAGCCTACGCACCTGCGCCGGGCTATGCCACCGGCGCCCCTCCCCCCGCAATCCCCGTCCCGGCCCACACCCCCACCCCGCCGGTGCTTAATCCAGTCCAAGTGCCTCCGGGCCACTACCCCATCGAGATCATTCAATTCTGGCGCGACGAATACAAACGCGGTCAACCCTTTCCCCTCCACTGGGCCCTCTTTGTCCGCACCGCGCCCCGCGTTCCTTCCCCCGCGCCTGGGCCTTCCACCACCGGCACACACGGCCCGGGACCCTTTGCACACGCAAGACCGCGACGGCCGAGCATGAACACGGGTGCCCCGCGCGGCAACTTTTACGAGCTCGTTGGTACGCCGGACACGTACACTGCACAGTTTTTGCCCAACGTTACGTTTGAACCGGATGGGATGGTCGATTGGCGCGGGACACATGTGATTGGGTGGATACATCCGGGACAATTGAGCGTGTTTGAAACGGCGGTGAGGCAGGTGCTGGTGTGGCGACATCGGCCGGAATGGCGGAGTCAGCAGTGGGTGTATGAAGTGGTGAAAGCTGTTGGGGGGAGTTATCAAGGGGTGTTTATGGATGGGGTGACATTTGGGGGGTTGCAGCGGCAGATGGGGAGGTTATTGGATGCATGGGAAAATGGGGATATCTGAGGGGAGGGCGTGAGTGATCGGGGATCGGGGATGGGGAATAACAAAGGTAAGTTTTTTTTTTTTCGCTTGGATGAATCTACTACTATAGCAACGATTGAAACATGGAGAACCACGGTCCCGAAAAATCTGACATGTGCACACGACGACAATCATGATCTGCGTGTGTAGTTATTAGTGAACCTTCCCGAAATAGTGCGTGCATAGAGAAACCGAGGCTTCGAGCTCAAAGAAGAGTGCTGGGACAACTCAGGTGAGCTGGCAGACGACGGATACTTTAAAAGTATGTCTATGTTACTAGGTGATGGTGACGCGGGAGCACACGTCACTAGCAAGAACGGTGAGACGGGTGTAAATGTCGCTTGTTACGAGCAAGAATGGTCATGCGACGCGCGCAAACACGACGCGCTCCTTGTCCCACGGGTCCTTCCAGATTTCAATCGGTCCGAGTGATAGATCAGGGGTATGACGGAGCATATGTTTAATCACATGGGCTTGTCCGTGGCCGACTTCGAGTGCCACAATAGCATCCGCTGCGAGAACACCTTTACGGGCGATGAGTGCGGCGATGGTGCGGTAAAAGGAGAGACCGTCCTGGTGGGGGGAATTGGGAGGGTCACCAATGAGGGCGCGTTACATTCCTGCAAAATTGGTACGGGTACTCCGTCCCCTCCACTACGATCGCAACCACGACCTCTGGCCCCATCCAGGAAGATGAGGCCGCTTCGTCAACTCCCGAGATCAAACGAGATGGATCGCCTTCAACCGAGGCCGTCAGATCCACCTATGTGCTAAACCTTCACAAACACAACGCACCTAACCGACCTCTGCCAGCTGTGGATATAGCACATCGATCAGTCGGTCGCTGAAGTCCTACTGTATTTTCTTGCCCGAGAGCGAAGAATCGACATCGGAGTTCTACCCTGGTGTTTAGCATTCGGACCCGGGAATGGCGAGTTGAGCAGAATCTGTCAGGGTAGAGTGAATGAATGGATTCTAGAAGCCGTTCAGTTCATCCGAGGTGAACACCAATGTGGTATCGGATGTCCAAGCAGGGTAGTTGACGGACTTTGTGAGCAGCTCGCCGGCAACGCGTGGCTTGTTCAAGACGACGATCGTGTCCTCTTGGACAAGCACGTCGGCAACATTGATCAACGAGCCTTCCGAAGACATGTCTGGGTGGTACCGCTCTTGCCAAGCGATCTTGGCACCCGATGGATTGAACACTGGAGCCGCATAGAAATCGGCGCCGACGATGAGGGGGAAAACCGCTTTGCGAGTCGTGTTTATGACAGCGAGTGTCGTGATGACTGTTTGAGGGGTATCCACCGTGTAAAGATATGTAATTAACATCTGGAATGCGTTGGTAGTGACGCTGGCTGCCCAGGGTTACGTGAACCTGGGATATGTACACCATAGAGAAAAATGCTGAGGAACGTGACAATAGGTTTGGCCAGTAATCTCGGGGCAAGGAAATAGCCACGCTATGGGCATCGGGTAGCGCCGCGCCTTGCAATATGTACCGGGGCTCGGGACGAGCAACGTCGGATGTATGCGAATCGCGTGTAGCATCGGTTTACTGGTGTCGAGTTGAGCGGTTCTCGAGCTAGATGACCTAGAGACCATGGTCGCCCAGCC
>JBBPNO010000779.1:0-15065 GCA_038090915.1 Boletus eberwhitei
ATTTGTTCCAACGATTTTGCCATCCTGCTTCCAGATCGAGAGAGGAATGTGAATAGAATTACTCTTCGATCCAGAAATAAATACAGGGGCTATCGTGAAGGAGGGAGGTGACGTCGGTCCACCCCCTCCCTTTAAAAATGCGTCTTTGGGGGTCTAAATAGATTAATGGGTGCTGCGGGATTCTGGTCCAGTGAGAGGACGTTCACCGACTCCTCCCACTCTTCTGCGACTTCTTCGTGTGTCTCCTCCAATGGGAGTCCTCGCTCATCAAGCCCCGTGTCGAAGGCTGCCTTGAGCGTTCTGAGAACTGTATCTCGGCTGCTACTCCTGGATACCTCAGTGAGGTATTGGTCCAGCGAGTTCTGTTGTCGTGGGATGGGGGATGTGGTGACGACCCTAGTTTGTGCTGCCGGTCTCCCTGAGGGTTTGTACCTAGGGTGTTTTCTTGTGGAACACCCCTTTTCATTGCAGATGAAGCATTGTTTCTCTCTCATCCTTTTGGCTCGTTTGGTGGGAGAGAGCGTGATCCGGTCTATGTCCATTGCGTTTGGATCTTTATGCCTTCCTCCTCCACTTCCATAAGCTGCCTTGGGTCCTCGTCTCATTGCCCTGATTCTAGCGTACCCCGCGTTGATAGCGGCGGCTTTCGTGTAGATATCTTCCATGGTAAAATGTGGCTTGGTGAGTACGTCAGACTGCGCGAGTTGTTTGGCGATTTTCTCGTCTACCCCTCGTAAGAACCATTCTAGGAGGGCTTTTGTGTCCCGTACTTCTGACCTTACGGCCAGTAGAGAGAACTGAGAGACAAATTTGTCAAAGTTTCCTCCTAGTTGTCTTTGTTCGAGGCCGGCGAGTTTTACACGAGCGTTGTCGGCGTTGTTGTATGGGCAGAAGGAGACCACGAAGGCTTCCTTTATCTTTGCATAGGTTTTTTCTGCGTCGGGTACCGTTTCGTCCATTAACTTGAGAAGCCAAGCTTCTGAGAACCCCTTTCCTTTCCCTTCCGACATCCTGTTCAGGAGCATATGCTTCCTGACGTTTATCGGCATATTTTCATGGAGGCTGAAGTATCCCTCCATGGCTAAGAGCCATCTCTTAGCGTCTTCACTTTCTCCATTCCATTCTTCCGGTAGTGCTGCTTTGTATTCGACCATATCGTCTTCGTCGTCACTTGCTGGTTGATCCGGGATATCTGCGAATAGATCTTCTTGGGGATCTACGTTGATTGGTTCTGGTTCCGAGGGTGGCAGAGGGATGGGATCTTCCAATGGGGTCGCGGATTGAGAGTGGAGACCACCTGGTAGACCTGGAGTTCGAGATGGACGGGAAGATGAACGGTCTCAAGGGTCTTGGTAGTGATAGTCTCGTGGTTCTCGAGACGATCCGATTCTTCTGGAAGAAGACGTATCTGTAGATTCTGAAGCACATGTTGGTGTGGCCTCTTCTTCTTCTGAGGACTGTGGGTCCTGTCCTAAGAGGGTGGAGAGGTTGATTCGTCGAATGGTGGTAGAAGGTTATCTACACCTGTAGACCCAAGTGTTGCCTTAGGCTTGGTAGCACTAAGGGGCCGATAACCTTGATATTTTGTTACGCGGCCTGTGTAACCTGTGACACGTGACCGTGTAATCCTTATTGACCTATGACCGGCACCTTCCCAGTTTCCCAATTATGTGGTTCGGAGGGCGTCGACTCCGATATGCCGAGAGAAGGCTTTGTCACTACTCTGCAGATGTAGCTCACTGTGCAGAAGCCTGAACGTGGGCGGGTGCTACTTGGACGAACGGCGAGCTGACCATGCTTATAGAGGGCGAGCCCTGCTAAGAGTGATGGTACAAAGTACCACACTTGCTATTACTGCAAATAGCAAGAGTATCGAAGAGATGGCTTCCAGATCTGTGCTAGATCGAAGCGAGTTGGAACTTTGATAGCGTTTTGACTTTACACGATGAATTGTGTATATCAAGGTTAAGAAGTTACATGAATAGAAGCATCCCTATTTATAGTACTTCTGGGCTTTTTAGGGCAGGCTGGTTATAAATATGAAATAGATCGGATCTCAGATGGAATCGGGGATTATTGGAACTACGAGGCAGTGTGCGAGAGAGCACTGCCGAGAAGATGCTGTCCGATGTGAAATACAACAATATGAAATAAAAGGAAATGAAGTATAGCCGGAATCCTGTGTCCACCGCCATTACGCAGCCTTGTTTGGCGGTGTTGATGGTTGGAGTCTAGAAGGCATCACCTTCAGTGTTGGGGGTTGACAGGACATCAGGGAAATAATCCCCCATGTCGAAGAGGAGGTCATCCCATAGGGATGGGGTCGGGATGTCAGTGTCTAAGGAAATTCGATACCCCCCTGAGTCAATCGTAACAAATGTGATCAACATCACACAACAATGTGAACCAGTGGAAGGCCATGTAAGGGATTCTAACATGTTCTCCAAATGACAAGCAATTGGTGCCAGGCAGAGGGTTATTGATACTATTAGCACATAACATACAAACTGGCCAGCCTTGGACACTGTTCTTGTACACTATTCTTATTGTGGTAGTTAGTGGCAATATGTCACTCTTGATTATCAATGCTTTCCAAGGTTGTACCTAGGGAATAGTGTGGGTATGCCCCCAGGTACAAGTTTGATCATGGATATGGCCCATATGGGAAATTGAACCTGTACCCATATCCATCATGGGTTGTACCCGTAACCTGTGTGGGTACACCCACAGGTCTCAGTGCCAGGTAGGGGTCAGTGAGGGGTTAGTGAGAGTGTGCAGCAGCAACTAAAATGACCTGGCCTTACCAGAAGGCTTCAAGCAACAATTAAGAGCTGACAAGTAAGGATGAATCAAGTAGCTTCTGTGGTCAACCAGTAAAGCTGGGGAAAAGAGCAAAAGGACAAGACTGAGGTCCTCTGATGGTGACTTGGGCCTGTTACGCGACCTGCGTAACCTGTGACACGTGACCATGTATTCCTTATTGAACTACAACCGGCCACCTTCCCTGTTCCCCGATTAGATCTTGGTCCAGAGGGCGACGCTCCGATATGCCGTGGGAAGGCTTTGTCACTACTCCATAGAGATAGCTCGCTATGCAGAAGCCCGAATGTGGGCTGGTGCTACTTGGACGAACGGCGAGCCGACCATGCTTATAGAGGGCGAGCCCTGCTAAGAGCGATGGTACAAAGTACCGCACTTGCTATTACTGCAAATAGCAAGAGTATCGAAGAGATGGCTTCCAGATCTTAGGTGAGATCGAAGCGAGGCGGAACTTTGATGGTGATTGACTTTACACGGTGAATAGTGTATATCAAGGTTAAGGTTTTACATGAAAAGAAGCGTCCCTATATATAGTATTTGGTACTTTAGGGCAGGTTGGTTATAAATATCAAATATGGAGGAGATCGGATCTCAGACGGGGAATGTAGGAACTACGAGGCAGTGTACAAGAGAACACTGCTGAGGGGATGCTGTCCAATGTGAAATACAGAGATATGAAACAGGGGAAATGAAGTACAGCCAGAGTCCGGTGTCCACTGCCTTTGCACAGTCTTGTCGGCGGTGTTTGATGGTCGGAGTTCAGAAGGCATTGCCTTCGGTGTTGGGGGTCGACGAGGCATCAGGGAAGTAATCCCCTGTGTCGAAGAAGAGATCATCCCATAGGGATGGGGTCAGAATGTCAGTGTTCAAGGAAATTTGGTATCCCCCTAGATCAACCGTAACAGGGCCTTTATATACTATCTAGGGGTTTACACTTGTGTACACTAGATCTAACAATATGCTATGCTACATGTGTGATCGGTGAGGCTAACATGAGGGAAACATGTGTATCAGTATAGCCATGGAATGGAAGAGAAGCATAGCATGAGGAGTACATGAGGCAAGCAAGTCATGGATAAAGACATGAGGCGATCTAGACCTTGGACGAGTCATGATAATTGGCATGAGGATAGCATGAGGTTGATGGGTCTAGATCTCTTTATGGACTTGAGCATTTGGCAGGTTTGGGTTATAGGGGTAAAAGATAGGGGCTAAATGTGAAAGTCAATGTATAAAATGAGGAAAAATGGTAGAAATAAAAGAAAAAATAATGTGGTCTGTAACACTATCCCCTCTCTAATAATCAACTTCCAGGCGATTAAAGGGTAGCTTAGATATTGGTATTTCTTGTGACAGTAAATCATAGTTCATGAAGCTTGAAAGGAAATCTGTTTGCATGAGGTGAATATGTCATGGAGCATTTGGGTGTTCTTTGTGGAACTGTTTGATGGAATTTTGAGCACTGTCTAGATTACTCAATGGTTTCAAAGTAAGATCTTCATCCATATATCCTTTCCAGTGGACTAGATATTCTAGACGTTTTCTTTTGAATCAAGTGTCGACTATTTAGTCAACTTTATATTCAATTTCTCTATCCTCAGTGACATTTACTGGTCCAGAACGGAAGGTTGTTTGGTCTTCAAGGTGCTCTTTGTAAGGATGGACATGAGATATGTTCACAACTGGATGTATATGCATCGAGCATGGTAATCTCAGTTCTAGTGCATTATCTCCTACAAGCTTTGTGATTTCATATAATCCTAGCCATTCTTCCATAAGCTTTTTGAAAGCACAGGTTAATTTAAGATTTTCAGTTGAAAGCCAGACTTTATCACTGATTTTATATTTAGGGGTGTCTGAGTGATGTTTGTCTGCTTGGACTTTCATCCGTTGTTGTGCTTTCTCCAGGTTAGCTTTTGTTTGGGCTAGAGTATTCTGCATGATGGTAGTGAATTGTTCTGCTGCAGGTGCTCTGGTAACTTTTTGTTCAAAGCCCATTCTAGGAGTATATGACCATGTTACTTCAAAGAGTGATTTCTGTGTAGAAGCCTGCTTCTTGGCATTATACGAGAATTATGCTAGAGGTAACCATTCAACCCAATCTTCTTGTTTTTCAGCGGTGAAGGGTCTGAGATATTGTTGTAGATCTCTGTTTATTCTTTCCATTTGTCCATCAGTTTGTGGATGAAAGACAGTGGAGAGTTTTGGTTATATGCCTAGTTGTTTGCACAAATATTTCATGACTTGTGATGTGAACTGTGGTCCTCCATTTGACACTATACTCCAGGGTAATTCATGATTTTTCCAAACATTATGAAGATAGAGTTGAGCTGTGTCTAGCACAGTGACTGTTTTGTTGCAAGGAATGAATTTGACTTTTTTAGAAAATTGATCAACGACTACTAGAATTGAGTTGAATCCTTTGGATAGGGGTAGATCTGTCATAAAGTCTGTGATTACTTTGATCCAGGGCATGTTTGGTAGATCTAATGGTCGAAGTTTTCCAGGTGGTGCTATATTAGATGGTTTGCATCTAGCACAGCATTCACATCTAGTGACATATTCTTTGATGAATGTATTCATGCCAGGCCATGTATAGCTTCGTTGTACAAGTTCTGTTGTTTTTTCTGATCCAGGACGACCTGCAACTGGAGTGTCATGATGGAGTTTAATGATTTCCATTCTTAGTTTTTGGTTATTGGGGATGTAGATCTTTCCTTCTTTGTCATGAAGAAGTTCATCTTTGAGTGTGTCTATGCCATATTTCTGACGTAATGTGGTGATTTCGGATTCTTTGAGTAGATGTATGGCTTTTCTGATTTTCTCAATGATGGATTCGGAATCTATAGCCATGTGTATCTCTGTAACACTGATCTGTTCTGGTGGAATGACTAGCACTCTGGTATTGTCATTTTCTATGCCAATGACATGGTCTTCTCATCTAGATAAGGCATTGGCTTTTTCTATTGTGGTTTCTGCCTTATGAAGCCATTTAAAGTAGAAACATATAAGATACTGTGCCCATCAGGCTTGCCGACGGTTAAGGTCTTGGCATTTCATAAACCATTGGAGATTGGCATGATCATTCCATATTTCAAACTGATGGTGTGCACCTTCAAGGTAGTGATGCCATTGTTTGGGTGATCTAATGACACTAAGTATTTCCTTATCCACTACAGGATAGTTTCGTTCTTCAGGGGTCATGGAGTGTGAGGAGAATGCTATGGGGTGCCATTTGCCATTCTGTTCTATAGAGAGCATTGCTCCAGTTGCGTAATCTGAAGCATCCATTTCCAGTCGGAATACTTTGTTGTTATCGGGATAAGTGAGAATAGGGGCAGTGGTGAAGCTATGTTTGAGCATGTCAAATGCTGTCTGTTGGGACTCTGTCCATGCGAAGGTAATGTCTTTCTTAGCAAGATCATTCAAGGGTCATGCGACTTGTGTATATCCTTCAATGAATCTTCAATAGAAGTTTGCTAGGCTGAGAAAACTGCATACACCTCTAACATTCTTTGAAGTCGGCCATTCCTTAATGGCTTTGACTTTACTGTCATCTATCTTGATTCCATTACAAGATACTATCATGCCAAGGAATTCCACTTCTTGGACACTGAGGGTGCACTTCCCTGGTTTTGCAAATAGGTCATGGTCTTCAGGATGCTGTAGTACCTTCCTTACAATTCTTTTGTGTTCTTTTAGGTCATTAGTTTTTGTGAAGATCATGAGGTCATCTATGTATATGACCATGACGTCAGGCATGTCTGAGAATATTTCGTTTCTCATGGTTTGGAATGTAGCAGGCGAGTTGCACAAACCAAAATACATTACTAGGGGTTCGAAGGATCCATGGTGACAAATGAAGGCAGCCTTCTATTCATCTCCTTCTTTGATGCAAACATTGTTATATCCCCAGCAAAGATCTACCTTTGTAAACCATTTTGATTCTTTAAGCTTGTCTACAAGCTGTGAGATCAAGGGGAGTGGATAATTGTTCTTGACTGTGTGTTCATTCAGATAACGGTAATCTTGTACCATTCATTTTTGTCCATCTTTCTTTGGTATGAAAAACACAGGTGATGTTTGTTCTGATTTAGAAGGTCTGATGTAACCTTTGGCTAGTTGGTCATCTATGAAATCAGACACTTCTTTTTGTTCTTCAGGTGAAAGGGGTATCAAATGACTTTTCTTTGGTTTGAATGTATTTTTGAGATCTATGGCATGATCCCAAGGTTTTCATATAGGCATTCATTCTAATGCTTTCTTCGAGAAAACTTTCAGATGCTTATGATACTGTTTTGGAATAAGATCCTCTGGGTTTGGATCTTTCTTCTGACCAGGTTCATCTTGTTTCATGGCAAAGATGTGAGCTAGAGTTTCACATTCATTAACTTCAAGCTGGCATATGAAAGGGGATTTTCCTTTTAGGATTTGACATGTCTGGAACTGATCTATCCAATTGCATGTGCGCATGCTTTCTTGTTTGAGTTTCCAAAGCTTCTCTAGAGCCCAATCTGGTTTGGCTGTGGGATGAAACTATTTCTGTATTTCATTGACTAGTTCACCCCATGTATACACTGGTCCTTCTTCCAGTCGTAGAGTGGCAAAGTTTCCTGCATGTGGTCCTGTCATCCGAGATTAGACAGCGACAACTGCTTCATAGGATCTAGGCAGAATGGTTTCCAGGTTGATAGCAATGTAGGTTTTCATTTTCAACCACCAATCCTCGAACTTGTTGATCTCTCCTTTAAATTCACCAGGATCAGAGAAGATCTCTACTTTCTTTGATGCTTTAGATGAGGTTGTCCTTGGTGTGGCTGCAATTTGTGCCTGTGCTTGTGCCAAGTCATTTTCTAGGTTTGCACTATGATTGACTAGTAAGCCGAACTGAGTGGCTACTAATGCCATCTGTACATCATGATCATGGCAAGCATAAAGGTTTTGCAAGAATATATTCAAGTTGAAGTTGCATGGGTTAAAGGATGACATGATGAGAGAAAGTCCTTACTAGATTAGATTACAAGCAAGTGAGATAAAATCAAGGAACAAGAGGACTAGTACTAGATTGATCTATTAAAGATCTAGTCTGGGAATCTTGGTTGTGGAGTCAATCTTCCAAGTATCTGCTGGTGGTGGTGATGCAGCAGCAGTTGCTTCGTTGGAAGCGTTAGCTTCAATTGAGGTGCTAGGACTGGTTTGGTATTCCTGTTCTTGTTCTCTAGCAAAGGTGGATTGAAAGTGAGAGTAGAAAAATTGACTAGCAATTTGTTGGAGTTGTTGTGGTGACACGTGAGTGAAGATCCAGTCAATCCACTCAGGTGTGTTATGATTAGGCTGCTTGATTTCAAGGGGTTGAGCATTCCAACTGTTCTCATGATTTAGGTCTGCCCAGGGATCTTCTTTGTCTTTAGAAGCCTTTTTCTTTTCATCAATGTTCCAGGTGACTGTTGGATTACTGATGGTAATAGAATAGTACTTCGGGTTGCAAGAAATGTCAATAGCTAGGGGACAGTTCTTCGGCACTGACTTCTGAATACAATAGACAAGCACAGCGATCAAGGTGCTGTAAATATACAAGAATGTGATGAGGAACTGGTTCATAAAAGTTTATGAATGGCATGAGTGTTCTGTCATTTCAAACAATGAGCTGATTTGCGTTTAGCAAGATTGGTGATGTGAGATTGGAAACACTTCTTTTGATCTGTTGTCAACTTCTGATATTGATTTACGTGATCCACACTTATTGGGTAACTGTTCCTGAATTGGTTTCCAAATCTGTCTCTGATTCAATGTAAGGCAGAGGTGTGGGAGGTCTATTTGGAATGGAAATAGGGTGAGGGTGAAACCTGGCTACTCTGCGTACTGTGGGGATAAGCTAACTAGTGGCATGTATAATCCATACAGTAGCATGTGTTATGCGACCTGCATAACTGTTGACACATGACTGTGTAATCCTTCTTGATCTACTCCAGTACCTTCCCAGTTCCCTACACAGTAGGTCCAGAGGACGTTGGCTCTGATATGCCCAGGTGAAGGCTTTACTGCTACTCAGTTGTAGCTCACTGTGTGGAAGCCCGATGTGGGCCAATGCTTCTTGGTCGAACGGCGAGCCAACTGTGCTTATAGAGGGCAAGCCCTACTAAGAGCAAGGGTACAAAGTACCGAACTTACTATTACTGCAAATAGTAAGATGAGTGAAGAGATGGCTTCCAGATCTGAGCAAGATCAAAGCAAGGTGGAACTTTGATAAGGTTTGACTTTACACGGTGAATTGTATATATCAAGGTTGGGAGATTACATGAAAGAAGCATCGCTATTTATGGTGCAAGAAGGCTTTAGGGCCGGTTAGATATAGGTATTAAATAGAAAAGAGAGATCTGATCTTAGATGGGATCGGAATGGCTAGGATCTACGAGGTGTTGTACAAGAGAACACAGCCGAGAAGATGCTGTCTGTTATGAAATACAATAGGATGTGAAATAGAGGGAAATGAGACAGCCTAAATACAGTGTCCACTGCCTTTCACAGCCTTGATGGCAGTGTTGATGGTCAAACTTCAAAAGGCATCGCCTTCAGAGTTGGGAGTCAATGGAGTGCTTGGAAAGTATTCCCCCGTGTTGAAGAGAAGGTCGTCCCATAGGGACAAGGTTGGAATGTTTGTGCTTAGGGAAAATTGGTACCCTCCTTGGTTAACCGTAACATTATCCTCCTCATATTCCTGAAGTTCCATCTCAGAAACTCCTATCTTTGCTGTTCTCTTCATAGTTGGTGAGTTCCCACCCTGGGTCGTAGGCCACATCATAGTTGGTACAATGTTAAGGCCTGTGTCCTCTTTCTCCACAACTAGTGCACCGTCAGTCAGGGCAATGATATTGTGGATGTCCAGGGCTTGCCAGGTGACAGAAGGGGCAACAGTAGTGGGGACAGTTGCTTCGTACGTGTTCTGTGGAGCTGCATTCAAAGCAATGCATTGGCATGAAGGTGGGTTGAGGTGAAGAATCATGGGTGGAGGAGGTGATGTCCAGGATATTGGTATTATCATCCACTGCATCGGTACCATTTGGGAGAGCGGCAGTTGTGGGCTCCACGTGGGGAATGGAGGAAGCTGGAGGGCTTCTCATTGTAGTTTGTCCCAGTGGAAAGGGAGTATGGGTGGTGGAGGTGCAGATGGGCAGGCTGTTGGTAAATACCATGGCGCATTGTCTGCGGACACATCAGGTAGGTTCAGAAACAGGTGGTGGGGATATGGAGGTGGATTCTCTTCACAGGGGCATGTTGGTTCCATTGGGACCTAGTTGGAAGGAAGGGGTGGTCCTGTTGATGAGGGTAATGCTGGAGTCGGCGGACGTCAGTCTAGCTCCCTCTGTAGGCTCCTGATTAGTTTGGTCAATGCTTCCACCTCTGTGGAGATTCTCAGAGGTGGGGGTTGGGATACTTCAGTGGGAGCAGGAGTAGCTGGGAGTGGTTTCGTCAGCAGAGAGGAAAGTGTTTCTCTGTTCTTCAGACATGGTCCCGAGGATGGGTTGGATGGCATGTTCGAAGTGATGTCCAGGGAGTAAGGTGACACAGAGGTCAAAGCCTTTGATATAGAGAAGGTCAAGAATATACTCCTGAACCTTGAGGAGTGTGGCGGCGATGTCGGAGAGGGCGGTGATCTGTGGGGAGTCTCAGGCGTTTCCTGTGATGAGTTTCCATAAAGGGGAACCTGTCATGCTCCAGGGGGTCCTGGTGACCAGGAATCAAATGTGGATGTAAGCTCGGAAGAGGAGTACGAGCTGTACAAGAGAGTTGTTGGAGTTGAAGAAGGAGTTATGCTCCAAGGCTCTGAGAGCCTTGGCATTCTCGAGAATGGACACATAAAGAAGTCATCAGGAGGTAGAGGGGAGTCTGCTGAGGCGGTGGGTGAGGAAGGCAAAGAACATCTACCACTGGTAGTGATAGGGGCAACCATTGATGTGACAGAAGCACTGATGCTCACTGGTGTGGGTGGGGATATCTAGGTCGGGGTAACGGACTTGTAGGCAGGCTTGGGTGAGGGCAGTCTGGATGTGGGAGATGGTGATCAGGAGTGAAGAGATATCTTGGGGCATTGGAACTCCATCAGAGTCGATGCCATCTTTTATACTCCTGGAGTACTGCCTTGGCATTGCTTAAATTGGACTCCGCTTCCCAAGTCTGCTCAGAGGTGGTGTATCCCTTCCAGTGCATAAGGTATCACCTTTGTCCCGAGGTTCCCTGATGGTTGATGATGCTGTCCACTTCATATTCTTCCTCTGTTCCGACTAGTTCCAGTGGTGGGCATGTGAAGTTAGGTCCATGTTTTGTAGTTTCCTGATATGGGGAAAGTAGGAATGCATGGAACACGTTGTGGATCTTCCATTGTGTTATGCAGAGCATATCAAAGGAGTACTCAATACTAAACAACGCTCTTAGGCAATACTCATGAAGAGACCGACGTCTAAGAGGTTGTGTTTCGCAAGTGACAAAGGTTTCTTCTAAGGGTATGCTAGCAACTGCTAGCCTCGAGAGGACTTAGGATGGACTGAGGTTGAGACTTAATATACACTTGAATTGCATAGACCAAGAGTATTGTACATAGTGAGAACTACCTAGTATTTTTAGATAGAGGGAATGCGCATGGACCAGCATGATAGATGCCAAGAAAGGAAAAAGAAAGAATATAAAAGAACGCAATGGAATATTGGTGACATCATAGAAAGAATGTTAGAGAACATGATGGAATATTGGATCACATGCCATTGTGAGAGAAATGACAGAGAAGGTGATAGTCCAGCTAAAGAAGTATGAGAAGAATCACATTAGAACTGACGAGAAGAAGAAAGCTAATGTTAGAGACCGAGGTGTGTCTCCATGTTTGTGTGTAAGAGAAATAGGAAATGAGGAGAATGCGTGGATGAAGTAACAAAATTGTAACATATTGGGCTGGCAACTTTAGTCAGTAAGCAACAGAGGACACCACTTGGGTGACTTCAAAGGGACCGGTCTGTTTGGGGGATAGTTTTCTGGAAGGGACCTGTAGCTTCAAGTTCTTGGCTTCCAGCCAGACTTTGTCTCCAACTTTCCATGATTTGAAGCAAGAGAATGTTCTCTCCTTCATTCTTTGCTGGGCGATCATGTGTGCTGCTTCAGCTTCTTTTCGTGCTTTGTTAAGAGAGGTCATTCTTTGTTCTAATGTGGGGAGGAAGGTTTTTCTGAGAGGGGGATAGGATCGTGGTTCATATCCTAGCATAAGGCTAAAGGGGGACTTTCCTGTGACCAAGTGTGTGGCGGAGTTGTGTGTGAACTCAGCCATAGGCTGTAGGTCTAGCCATCAGTGGGATTGTCCATCACAGAAGATCTTTAGGTAGGTTTCCAGTTCTTGGTTGTAGCATTCTGTTTCTCCATCCGTTTGAGGATGGTAGGCAGTGGATAGTACTACATTGTATTGAAGGAGTCTTGCAAGCTCTCAGGCGAATGCAGATGCGAATTGCGGGCTGTGATCTGAGACCAGTTTGTCATGCAATCTGAAGCATTTGAACATGTGATCAAAGAAAAGATGGGCTATACCAGCCGTGTCGATTGTTTTTGAGCAAGGGGCGAGAATTACCCCCTTACTAAGCCCATGGTCGACCACAACCATGACAGAATCTGAGCCATTTACAGGAGGAAGATCGGTGATGAGATCCACAGAAAGGTTCTGAAATGGACGCATGCCCTGGAAGGCAAGGAGGGTTACCAGGGGGACCATTGGATGAGTTTGGACTTTGTTGGCTTGGCAAGTAGCACAGCTGGTGACAAATTTATGGATGAAGGTAGATAATCCTGGCCACCAGTAGTTTTTTGAGAGGAGGGCGATGGTGCATAGGTGGCCACTGTGTCCTCCTTTGGCAGAGTTGTGAGCGGCAAGCATGACGGCCTGCTGAGCTGGTCCCAGAATATACAATTGTTCCTTAAAATATAAAAGTCCATCATCAAAGGTCCAGTCGGTTACATTAGATTGGGCAAAGAGTGGTTGGTCTTTTTCAATACTCTGGAGAGTGGAGAGGACCAGAGGGTCAGCCATAGATGATTCTCCAATTTTCTTTGCCAGTGCCAAGTTGATGTGGCAGACTTGGTGGTCAAAGGCAGTAGTTGGTAGGACCTGTACGTCTTCATTGTCTTTGAAGGTGTCGACCTCATCTCTTTGAAATAGAGCGTCGGCAGGTGCCATTCTGCCTCCAGGTAGTGTGTGATACGTAATGTTGAAGTCCTGTAGGAACAGGAGCCATCTGGCCTGTTGTCATGATAGCTTTCGAGATTCTTTGAAATAGGTGAGGTTTTTGTGATCCATTAGTACAGTCATGAGATGAGGCAACCCAAGGAGATATTGTCGCCATTCCTCCAACCCCCTAATGATAGTCAATAGTTCCCTGTCATATATATCATAGTTTCTCTTGGCTGGAGAGAAAGTCTGTGAGAGATAGCCACAAGGTTGCAGATCTCCATTATTGTTGGCCTACATGAGTACCACTCCAGAGGCAGTTAGGAAAGTGTCAGTCATAAGTGTGAATGGTTTGTTGGTGTCAGGAAAGGCCAGGATAGGTTTTTGCATGAAGGTGTTTTGCAGGCTTCGAAATCCCTTTTCTTGTGGTTCATCCCAGTGCCACACAGTCTTCTGCTTGGCAAGGTCGAGCAGGGGTCGTGCGATGTCTGAGAAGGAGGGGATGAATTTTCAGTAGAAGTTGCAAAAGCCTAGGAAGGACCATATGTCCTTCACATTTCCTGGGTGGTGCCATTCCTGAATGGCCTTCAGTTTTACTGGGTCCATCTGGACTTCATTCTTTCCAACAATCATTCCTAAGTACTTGACTTCCTTGGTGGAGAAGGTACACTTCTTGAGTTTGAGGTACATTTCATGCTGGCGGAAGCATTCTAGGATCTTCTGGGTCCTTTCATCATGGGTTGCTTGATCTGAGGAGTGGATCAGCAGATCATCCATATAAATTACCAACCATCCTTTCACAATGTAGTCTCCAAAGAGATCATCCATGAATGCCTGGAAGGTTGCCGGTGAGTTGCACATTCTAAAGAACATTATGTTTGGTTTGTAGAGTCCAAATGGGGTGAGGAATGCTGCTTTCCATTGGTCTTCTGATTTTATGAGCACGTTGTTATACCCCCATCTGACGTTGAACTTTGTGAAGATGGAGGATTCCTTCAGTTTGTCAACGAGGTCGGAGATGAGGGGAAGGGGGTATGCATTCTTGATCGTGTGTTCAATTAGATACCAATAGTCTTGGCAGGGTCTTAACTTCCCATCCTTTTTCTGAACAAAAAAGAAGGGGGCTGCTTGGGGAGATTTTGATGGAGATATCTTCCCGGTTTTGAGATGTTCATCAATGAATTCTCTGCAGGCTTTTTGTTTTTTGGGGTTCAATGGATAGGCTTGGGCTCGCTGTTGATCTTTCAGGAATTGGTTGATGTCTAGGATGCTAGGCTATGTGATTAATCCTTCAACTATTCCTCCGGCCCCCAATCTGACTATAAGCTGGTGATAGACAACTTATCTACAAGATCAAACAGAAGACTTGTCTTGTGAGTGAGTTTTATAGTATAGTCAATTGGCTCACCGGTTGTTCTTCCTTTCCTGAATGGTTAGATTCTAAGAAAAGGGTTTGGCTTATTCCTAGCTGTTTAGAGTTTATTTATCTCGCTTTAATGGAGATAGGTTTTGTCTACTACTTTTAGTAGAGTAGGTTTCTTGGATGTCTAGGCTTCTTAAGCTAGACCTGGAGTTAGCGTATCTATGGTAAGATAGGCTACTAATTTTTGGTTGCTTGACTTGCTCTTCAAGCAAGGGTTTTGAGGCTAGAATTGTATTTCTAGGCTTTTATTAATATTTCAATGCTATGGCCTTATAGCAATATTTGCTATCTTATTGACCATGGGAAACTTCCTATTCAGGTCACTCAGTGGTCACTCAATATGGGTTGTGATAAACCTTATTTATTGGGTTACTGGAGTGCAAGTTCTGTACAAGATTCTAATTCCGTAGATACTAGATATTCCTAGACTAGATTTATCTAGGTTACAGTGCCTTTCTGCTTAGTGGCCACCTAGTAACTACTATGGTTAGATCAAAAGAGTGTGCCTTTCTGCTTAGTGGCTGTGTTCCCTTTCCTATTATGGTAGTACTTTTCTGCTCAGTAATACTACCACTTATGGTCCCTGTTTGTCAGAGGAGCCTCTCTCACTCTGAGCAGGTT
>JBBPNO010000780.1:0-15063 GCA_038090915.1 Boletus eberwhitei
ACTTCCATACTTTCTCTGGTATCCTAGGGCAGTAAGGTGGTGTCAAGCTCTTGAAGTTTTGAATCACACTTTAGCTCTTGTAGATGAGATCATGTTATAATTCTGTATGGTATTGGTAAAGTACATCGGTATTGTAGCATCTGATTGCCACAGTTATAAGAACTGTGAGAAAGTTTGTTTTGTCTTCATCCTTACACTTTCCAAGTTTCATTTCTTTCAATATCCACCTAACTTTTATTCTCATATTCAACTCTTCTATTAACCCACACTCTTTACTTATATTTCTTCTCTGATGGTCAAAGAAATCAAGAGAAAATTGGCTATTGCCTTCTCTGATGATGACAAAACTCCTTCTTCACAACTACAATCCTCTAATTTTATTGTCGACTCAGTTTTGAGAAACATGTTATCTAAATCTTCATATTCATCCTGGCCAGCTTCACAGACCCAGAGGTCTTCATCGTCTTTATACCAAGCTCCTTCTTATAGGCAAGCTAATCTAGAATCCAACAAAGGACTCAAAGGCAAGGCAAAGTCATCAAGACCAGCTGGTAGGCAACAAACTTTACAAGTAATACTAATTCTTGCTCTTTTTGAATGGAGCTCATGTCATAAACTATACATAGGGTGATTGGGGCCGACCAAAGATTATAGCTTTCTATGTCAGTCACATCATTTTTCTTTACTATGGAACCAAGATGATAGGTTATTTTATTACTAGCTAGAAGCTGTTTGAAATAAACATTACTATTACAGCCTAGTGTCGATGACAAGATGGACGAACCCACACTTGAAGATCTATTTCCTATCATTTGTTGGTCCAAAGATCTAACAAGTGCTGAACTAAGTAGACTCAAGGCTGTGAATCTGGTTCACACAGACTTTTGCAGCTACTTTGAATTCAACTGAAACTGGGAGTTCCCTCAAATTGATATGAAGCTTCATACCCTATTTTCATTGCTCTTTGAATATTTCAACAAGTGTCCAAAGGTATGTTCACTTTTAATATTTTGGCTACTACTAATGTAAAATTCTTGGCAGGTAATCAATGAAGCTTACGACTCATCTCAGGACTTCTGTTATCAATATCTCCCTTCCTACCTTTTATGCATCAGGAGCTACAAGGAGATCACTGTGGCTAGTGGAATTGAGTTTCCTACAGGTGAAATTTTATATAAGAAGGTCAAAGCAGGAAAAAGACCATCTCGTGATGAGTGTGATATCATACTTGGCTAGTATCTCTACTTTTACTGGTCAATTCTACTAATATAATTATATAGTTACTTGTGATGCATATTATCGCACAGTGGGCACGACCAGCTACAGCTAGAAAATTGAAGGGAAAGATGAAAGAAGCTGGACCTAGCTCCAATTTTGGCATGATGGCAAACTCTAACTCTGATGTCAATTTCACCTCTAGAAGAGCAGAGTCTGACAATGACTCTATGGCTGGCTTAGCATCTACCAGTGTCTTTCCAGGGTCATCTAGTACAGCTCTATGATCCTCAAAGTGTCACTGCATCACAAGTAAGTCTCATTTCATCCCTGATTCTGGCCATTTTGATCTTGTCATGAAGGGTCTAGTGCAATTGAGGCTGGTCCTGCAGCCATCAACCTTACTACAGAGGACTACTATCACTTTAGTAGTGACATTGGCTCAGACTTTGATCTACCGATGGCTTCATCACCTGGGCCAAGTAAAGCTCCTGGTCTAGCTCCGATGACACCTATTCATATTCCAGCAATATCAACAGCTCCACCGACACCAGCCATCTCTCCTGTCCAGCCACCTATCTCTGGGTCTTTTACTATTGATGAATCACTTGGTAATCCATGGAAGTCAAATCATACTTTCAATTTCTAGTATCTTTATAGCCTGACATTTCTGACAAGTCATTTGGACACATTCTACCAAAGCTCACTATTAGCTTGCTTTATACCCACCTAATGATTCTGATTCTTGTAGTATACTCTACACTCTTTAAGTATCATCTACCAAAAACCTACAAAGCCACAGACAGTCTATGATTACCACTTTAATTTATTTGTTTCTTGTATTGGCTGACACAGCTCTGAGTAAGAGAATGAAACATAGGAAAAGTATAATGATTGAAATGTCTACTAGATTTGCAAAACTGTACAAAATGCCTGAAATAGCATACTTTATACAGCCATCAGATGAATGAGATTGTTTTCAATGATAAAATATCATATTGTATATTGAATGCAAAGCAAACCGGAAAAATGCCAAGCTGCGAGAAGGCCAGAAATATCTATATTAATAAATGCACAAGGGGGGAATTGAACTGAAGGCTTCATGGATTCAAGTCCACCAACATTAGTTCACAGAAGGCAAGACAATACCACTACACCATTCAGCATCTGTTACAAATAAGAACTTGAGTAAATATATCATATACATTCTAATGTACATTTGTGTTTGGAATAATGGTATTTGTGCCCGGGCTAATTAAAAAAGTGTTACCGGGCTAATTCGACTTGTGCACGGGCTAATTCTCACGCTGTCCGGATAATTCGACTGTCGCTGTCCGGGCTAATTTAACTTAAGACACGGGCTAATTCCCACGCGGTACTGCAAAAATATTTTTTGTGCAATTTGACCGTCATACTAGAAGGACAGGTTACTACCCGGTCGTACTCAATCTCAATCTCACGAACACATGCTACCGAGGCTGTACCATCACCGAAATTTCGCGATCATGCACTTGTCTCCCAAATAAACAAAAATATGTTTCAGCCTCCTCACAATCATTTCGCCGTATAAATACTACACGTTTCCCATCCCGACGGTGCTACTGCGATGGTGTCTGCGTTCAAGGCGTTTGCCCTGTTGCTCGGCGCGGCATCAGCTACTTGCGCCAATGCTCAGGTGTTGGTCGACTTCCAAGTTGCCGAACCTCCCCCCGTACCCAGCAATGCCCAGACGTGCACAGTGATGATTCTAGAGTGAGTATGAAGAGTAGAAATTGTATATGCATGGTCGATGTAACGAAACACTAACACAGGCGCACGTTTGGAAACTCTTACGGAGAGTAAGTAAAGGCTCCATAGGTCTTTGGTGGGCTCATGAATCAATCATCCTGCCCACTACCTTAGCCCTGAGATTGTCCAATATTCGTGAGTTATCAGAAGTTCTGTCTCATATTATACACTAACAGCTGGCCAGTCCACCCATTAATTGTGGCCAGCCTGGCTCATGGGCGGGGGTGACCCTGAACTTCACCGTAACGTCCAACGGAACTCAGTACGACCGTCTCGGAATTTTCACTTTCCAGAACACTGAAAGTATGTAGAAACTTCTATGCAATCTTCCGATTGGACATAATTCAACATGGGTTTAGTTTGGCGGACTTCAACTCCCGAACCCACTTATGGCGGGATCATCTGGACGTACATCAAGGATGTCACTCGCTACGTCCCACTTTTTGCTAAACCAGGGACTTTTATCCTGGAATTGGACAATAGTGTGGATACTCAGCTGAATGGACAGTATGCTAGTATGTATTGACACTCCAGATACCAGTTTTTACCCTACAGCCATCTGTCAACAGCAACACTCCATGCGACATTCTATGCAACTTCACAGGAGTATCCCACGGCAGGACAATCAAACCTCATTGTCCCAATATCTACCATGTTAAATAACACAGTCGATGAAGCTTCCGTCCCACCTGCATTCTCCGTGAGCCATTTTCCATGTCGGAGTGTTATGACACTAATCCCCATTTTAGCTGAATGTTACGCTCCCTCGGAATACAGTGGAGATTTACGCCGAACTCTACGCATCGGGCAACGGTGCTGAAGAGTTCTGGGTGCGCCACTTTTCTCCCGTCGCGTGTCTCATGAGTGCTGAGTTGTTGACTGTACAGTACTACAACATTGCAGATGAGTATCTCGGTGATCTCCCCGCTGGTACAACATACGGAGGTGGACCATTTCGTGAGGTGCGCTTACTGGTCGACGGTCAGGTCGCTGGCGCTGTATTCCCTTACGCGGTCATCTTCACTGGGGGAATCAACCCCTCTGTCTGGAGGTGGGACTTCGCGCGTCGGAAAATATATTCATCCATTGACCGTGTCTCCCAGGCCCATCACTTCGTACGGCGCTCTCGACCTTCCGACCTACTACCTAGACCTGACACCATTTGCCCCCACCTTTGCTGATGGTCTTCCTCACAATGTCACTCTTGACGTGGCCTCCGCGGAGGCGAATCATACATTGAACCAGAACTGGTATGTTTCGGGGTTGCTCCAGGTCGTCACAGATCCTTCTGGGCGACCGACGACTGGCGGGATTACATACTACGATGTCCAGCCATATGCAGCGACGGAGACATCGGCCAGCGTCGGTGGAACGGACGTCAACATCACGGTCAGGGCTCAACGCTCGCTGTATATTGAGGCAGTCGTGATTAGCGGAAGCGGGCAAGAAAACTATGTGGTGTTCCAACAGGACCTCTACTTTACCAACATGCAGTATTACCTCGATAACACTACTACCCAGGTAAGTAGCTGGAGGTGAGTTTTCTTTCGCGAGGCATTGAACGCGCGTTTTCGTCCAGAACGTCGCGCAAGTCTCTTCGGGATCCGTCTCGTCCTTTCATAATGGTGTCTCGGCTGTGGTGGACAGCTTTGAATACCCGCTCTACGTCAATTTGTCCTATCTGGAAATCACGAACACCTCCGAAACATGTATGCCGACCCCTTCTGGCCAGTGACGTGTATATACTGACGAGAATGCGGTAGTCTACACCACGCTCGACCATTCCTATAACCGACAGGTTATTCCTGCTCCGTTCATTCTAGGCTCGATGATTGCGGAACGCCAGCAGACAGGTGTGCTCATCGTTGCCTCCCAATTGGGCGAATGTCTAACAGAGTGCGCAGCTGGATATTTCACGGTTACTACCACAAACAATACAGGGAATGGAACAAGTAACAACACGTTCGCTTACGTCGATACCAAAGGCAACACCTACAACAGACAAGTGGACGCAGCGTACAACGTGATCATCAATGACCAACAGAGCGGGTCGTTGGCCACTAGCTCCCTCATCCCGCCGATACCAAACACGGCAAACGCTCAGTATGTTCCCGCTCCCAGGCTGCCTGGAAGCAAGCAGTCCCAAATTGTGGGATAGGCAATCAACGTCTCATATGGACACGTGGTATATACGGACAGAGCCATGCGACACCAACACGGTCAACCAGCTCGTACACCGCTTCTGCCTCCTCTTTAATTTACCGCTAGCCTACACCACCTTCGGGCGGCGATTATGCACATGTTGAAGCGCGAACTACTCCGTGTTGAGACGGTATTCCATTCCGATAGCTGATGGGACATCTAGGAAGTATCTCGGGGTTCATGTTGCGGAGCCTCATGTTGCGCGTCCGTTGAAAACGCTCGTGAACGTCGACATCTAGAAAAGGCCAACAACCCGTCCGGTTTCCGGGTCAAGACCGACTTCCCAAAATCCTAGAGGTAAGAGGGTTCTCATGAGACAAAGAACATGTGAGTCCTTTGGGTCTTATCGCTCACCTGGGCGTGTGGCCAGACCAGGCATCGTCTGCATGTCACCGAGGATGGGGTAAAGGAAGCCAGCGCCAGCAGATAGGCGAACTTCACGGATGGGAACAGTGAAACCGGTTGGAGCATTCTTCAGTGCGGGATTGTGGGAGAACGAGTATTGCGTCTTGGCCATGCAAACTGAAGATATTCAAGTAAGATACCAATCATGTGAGGTACGATGGGAAACCACGCACTGGGAAGGTTGCCATAGCCTTGGCGGGTATATGTTTCCAATTGCTTGCGAGCCTGCTCGCTCAGTTCGATGCCATCCGCACGATAGATCTCTTTGCAGATAATGTCAATCTTCTTGTCGATGGGTAGATCGAGGTCGTAAAGGAACTTGAAGTCGGACTCTCCCTCGCAAGCCGCAACGACTGCTTCAGCGAGAGCACGAGCACCAGCGCCACCCTCAGCCCAGTGGCTACTGACTAATGCTGCATCAGCGCCGGCAGCGAGTGCTTCCCGACGGATAAGCTCAAGCTCGGCATCGGTATCAGAGCTACAAGAAACTATATTATTTGCGAGAAATTGGGGGATAGGTGAATACATACGAGAAACGATTGATAGCAATGATAACCTTGAGACGGAATTTGCGCGCGTTCTCGATATGCCGGGCCAAGTTCTGGCATCCTTGCTGGAGGGTAACAAGATCTTCCTTGGTGTAGGTATCAGCGAGGGGCTTGCCAGGGGTCACCTCAGGTCCTCCACCGTGCATCTTCAGTGCTCGCGTCGTCGCCACGATCACGGTGGCATCGGGCTTGAGACCAGAGACACGGCATTTGATGTTGCAGAACTTCTCCATGCCCATGTCGGCACCAAAGCCACCCTCAGTGAGGACGTAGCCGACGCGGTCAGAGGAATCACCCGGTTCCGTTCCCGCGAGTTTCAGAGCGACACGATCGGCAAGGATAGATGAGTTACCGTGTGCGATGTTGGCAAAAGGACCGGCATGAACGAAGACAGGAGTGCCTTCAAGCGTCTGCATTATGTTAGGCTTGACAGTGTCTTTCATCAACACTGCAAGGGCACCTCCGACACCAATGTCATCTGCGGTGATAGCGTCGCCTCGTTTGCTCGTTGCAACGACCATTGCGCCGAGCCTCTCTCGCATATCTTTAAGATCTGTCGTCAGCGCCAATACCGCCATGCATTCGCTTGCGACTGCGATATCGAAACCTGCCTCCCGCTCATGGCCCTGCTCGGTGGCGTTACGGCCAATGGTAACTTTACGCAGGAAACGATCATTGGTATCGAGAACCCGATTCCATGTTATCGTCTCTGGGTCTATGTCGAGGCGAGCGAAACGATTGATTTCTTCAGGGATAAGCTCGTTTGGATCGGTCTTGCTTATACCGAGCTTCTGTAAACGTTTGAACATAAGAGGAGCAAACTCGCGTTTTCCTTTCTTGGTAGGTACGAGCCGGCTGTAAAGAGCCTTGTCAGACTGAGTGGCCTCATGGAACATACGCGCATCGAGAGCAGCGGCTGAGTGGCTGTCAGGAGATCTTTACCACCGGGAATGAGCAGTACGAACCGAGCAAATTGTTGGCAGCCGTCATGGCGTGAATATCGCCAGTCAAGTGCAAGTTAAACTACAAGACATGTCAGCGACCCGCTATCGATTAAGGCCTGATTGATCTTACTTCATCCATAGGAATAACCTGACTGTAACCCCCACCGGCAGCACCACCCTTGATACCAAAGGTAGGTCCCTGACTGGGTTGACGGACGCAAGCAAAGGCAGGACGACCAAGGTGTGCGCCTAAAGCCTGTGCAAGGCCGATGGTCGTGGTTGACTTGCCCTCACCAAGTGGTGTAGGAGTGATGCTAATCTGTTGTCGGTGACTAGCATTGGGCACTTCGGAAACACACTCACCCAGAAATGACAATGTACTTGCCATCTTTGCGGTGTGCCAGGCGATTCAGGACGCTGAGCTCGACCTTGGCCTTGTATTTCCCATAACTCTCCAATTCACCAGGGAGTAGGCCGATCTCCAGTGCCAGTTGAGTGACTGGTTTTGGAGTGTGCGCCATGGCAATCTCGATGTCACTTGGAACCTTGGCCTTGATGTCAAGAGGGAGTGGTATGACCTTGCGGGCACGAGCTTGTTCGAAGTGACGAACGGCAGACGTCAAAACATTCTCCATCAATAGGGCAACAGTCATCGGACCAACACCTCCTGGGACAGGGGTAATGTGGGAAGCATGGAGAGCTGCTTCGGCGTATTCTACATCACCAACAAGACGTTGACCCGACTTCTTGGTCGCATCTGGGAAGATCATAAGTGAGATTTGCACTGAGGTAGGCCACGAGACTCAAGATACCTGGGATAGAATTGATGCCGACGTCGACGACAACCGCACCAGGTTTGATCCATGAACCTTTGACGAACTCGGCTTGTCCGATAGCGACGACAAGAATATCAGCTTGCTTTATCTGAGCGGGGGTTGTAATGACAAGTACCCACTGGTGGGAAAGGGAGTACTCACGAACTGTTCGAGATTCTTGGTACGGCTGTGACAATGGGTGACCGTCGCATCCTTATTCCTCAAGAGGGCAACAACAGGATTTCCAACGATATCACTTCGACCAAGCACGACGGCATTGGCACCGGAGATAGGAACAGCTGTTGAGTCGAGAAGACGGATGACTGCTGCAGGAGTGCAAGGAGTGAAGAGAGGGGACGACGCGCGAGAAGAAAGGTGTCCGATATTGTACGCGTGGAATCTGATACAGGAGATAAGCGCGTGACTGATGCTGATGGAGGGAAACATTACCCATCAACGTCCTTTTCGGGGGAAATTGACTCAGTGACTGTGCGGACGCCATCGGGGCCAACATGGGAACCAAGAGGGAGCTGAACAAGGATGCCACTTATGGAATCATCGTCGTTGAGACGTTTCACAACAGCGACGACCTCCTGGACGGAAGCAGTTTCGGGTAGTGTGATATGCTGGAAGCGAATGCCGACCTCCTGGGAGGCCTTAGCCTTCATGCGGATATAGACGGTAGAGTCTGGACGCTCTCCCGCCTGGACAACAGCAAGCTGGGGCTGGAAACGGGGGAACTGCTGCTTGAAGGCAGAGATCTTGTCCGCGACAGTTTGACGAATCGACCTGGACAGGAAGTGAGAATGACGCGGTAGAGGAGAAAGAAGAGGTACTTTGCGATGAGATTGCCATCAATGACACGAACCTGGGAGGACATGATGATGGTACGAAAGAAAGAGCGAGGAACCGACTGAACAGAGAACACCCACTGCATACCAGACTCAGGGTCTTATATATACAAATTCGATTAATTTATTCAAATATGAGGCGCATATATTCGACCAAATATAGTAATTACGCACGATCACGTGCTGATAACGTTCGAAAATGAAAATGGAGAAAAAAAAAATGTTACAGTAAAGTTTACTAGCTCGGTGACGGTGACGATGAACGGGACATTTGCAAGACGGGCTCTCTCTGCGTCCACCGCAACCTTCTCGTCCAGTGCCGTTCGTCGTTCAGCATACCCTTCACGACCCTTCCCATCCCTAACTCGACCCTACTCTGACCAAACAACATCGCCAGGGGACGCTGCCGATCCTATACCAGAGCCAAAAGACACAGAGGTCTCCGTAGAGTCCCAGGTCCTCGAGAATCTCAAGAAAAAAGAGGAGGAGGTCCATGAGCTCACGGTCGGTCTCCCTCCTTCTTCCGCATACTCTTGCTCACCTCATCCCTGCAGAGTCGACTACGGTACCTCCAGGCCGACTTCCTGAACCTCCAGCGCAATGCTGCTCGTGAAAAGGAGCAGCAACGCGACTTCGCAATCACCCGTTTCGCAGGCGACCTCCTCGAAACAGTCGATGTCCTTGCTCTCGCGCTCAAATCCGTCCCCCCCGTTGCTCTCCACCTCGAACCCCCATCCTCCGACACGTCCTCCCTTCCCGATGCCACCTCGACACCTCCATTGAAGTCTGCCCACGCGTATCTCACAGAGTTACACCAAGGTGTTGAGATGACCCATCGTCTTCTGCTCTCCACCCTGTTCAAGTACCACGTCAAATCATTCGATCCCACGGGAGAAAAGTTTGATCCTAATCGACACGAAGCCCTCTATCAGGCACCCATATCAGGCAAAGAACCCGGGACTGTTCTCGAGTGCCAAAAGACGGGTTACATGATCAAGGACCGCCTCTTGCGCGCGGCTCAAGTCGGTGTCGTCCAGGATGTATCATAACATCTTTTTCCTGGTCACTCACAGTTCACTCGGATCGTGAGATGAGTGGACATTGGGTATGCTACTACTTAGACATGAGGCAGAGCTGAATGGCATATACGCATCATCACGATAGATATAATTTAGCACGTATAATTCAACGAATCTCTACTCCGAATCGATCCTGTAAGCTCGATGTGACTTGGGTATGCAGCGTATTCGTCTCGTCATTCGTCAACGACCTAAGATGGGTTGGTACAAGCATTTGAAGAGGGATTGATACCACACCTGTCCATAGAGCGGTAATTTATTCGGTAACAAACGCTCTTCCGACACGTCTTTGGATGGGTGAAGCTGTCCGTCTGTTGCGCGTCAGATTAACACTAAATGACGCTTAAGACAACCTAACCATCTTGACATCTTCCACGGTATCGCCTGCCACGTCTCTGACGAGATCGCAAAAGTCGTTGTCGTGGAGATCCACATTTTTCGGTAGCCAAAAGCTGACATCCTTGAAACAGGCGGGGTATTTCGAATACGGCCGGAAAGTCGTAATTTCACCATGCTTGAATTGTGTGAGGAAACGGGCGTCTTGAGACCAAAATAGGCGAATGTCGGGGATAGAGTAGAGAATCATGGCTATGCGCTCAAGTCCAAGGCCAAACGCCCACCCAAGCTTGTTTTGGATATCTGAGGATGTGTCAGGTTGCTGTGCGGGGCGTTGACGGGAGATCACTTGCGTGCGTTGTCCAGGGTTGGCTGATAGACGACACCGCACCCCAGAATCTCGAGCCATTTGCCACGGAAGAAGACCTCGATCTCGAAGCTCGGCGTCGTCCAAGGAAAGGTTGCCTCGATCCATCTTACTCTGAGCGGGTTTTGTGGCGTCGCACCGACATGGTCACCAAAGAGGGTTAGTATGAGACTGTTGAGGGAGAGTTTCAAGTTTTTAGCGATGAGTTCAGTGTGTTTTGGGTCATGGGCTGGTTGGCAAGGGTTGGTGGGCGAGAGATGAGGCACGTCTTCGATGATGATGTTGGAACGTCGGAGGTGGGCTTGCAGCAATGCATTATCATCTGCGATTTCTTTCATGCCGTTTGGGTCGGCAGAAACGATGCGAGCGCCCTCTGTCTGATGAAAGACAGGATAATGGGAACCGTCTATTTCGTCGCGTCTATAGACGTCAGCGGTGAGGAGCCATTTAGTCTCGCCTTTTTCGAACACGTCTACTTCGTGGGCGGATGTATGGGTGCGGAGCATGAGGTGCTTGTTGACGTAGTAGCTGTCCGTGGCGGAGCGGCCAGGATGGTCCGGAGGGAAGGAGAGGACGTCAAAGTTTTGGTAGGGAGTGACGAGTGGGGAGAGGGAGGAGATATGCGCATAGGACGGGAAGTGGGACTCGACGAGGGCGCGAAGGGTGCTGAGAGGATGCGCGTGCTGGGTGTGCAGCCTGAGAGGGAGCTTTGAGAGGATCGTCGGGGACACGTTCGTCATCTCATCCGTAGGGTACTCTCGTCCGAGCATGCTCAACGTCGCGGGACGCGACGCGGCGATGGTTACATGCGACCTGAACGTGAGTCGTGGACACAGCGCAAGTGGAGAACGCATCTCGGGGACGGGGATGTCGATGAGGACGACGAGCGCGTTTGTTTGGGCATGTTTTGTGCCATGGGCAGACGAGACAGTGTGGCGCCTCTCTGTCTCGCATGTCGCTCAAGGTCCCCGCAGGAGAGGCGCACTCACAGGTACCGTCCCTCCCTTCCACGTTCTTCGTCGCCGCCTCTGACAATGACAGCCATCGTCCTCATCCAGCGCACAGAGGCACAAGTCCTCGAAACGCCCCCTTGTCCGCTCCGACAACGAAGACGATGCCCCCATTCCCTCGGCCACCCAGAGAACGAAGCGCGCCCGCACAGCCGACACCAACGTATCACCCTCTGTCGCCACCACCTCGGACGACGACAATGACATGGATGTGGACGCAGACGTCGACGTTCTCCGTGGCTCCCCACAACATTCCCTCCGTACCCCTGACGACGGTCGCTTCCTTCCAGAAGACGCCTCGGCCCACGATCCCTCGCTCCCGCACAAGGCGAGGGCAGACGCGTCCAAGAAGCGCAAGAAATCGACAGTTGTTTCTGCATCCACCAAGAAGAAACCCCAGGTGGTCTATTCAGACGACGAGGAGAGCAACAGCCACATCGAACGCGACTCTGTGGAGGATGACCTCAGCGACTCCGTGCCCCTTGTCGCCGAGGCTTCCGACGACGACTTTGGGCTTGACACTCCGCCTAAACGTGGCGCTCCGAAACCAAAAGCCGGCGCCGCCAAGGGCAAGGCAGGGAAAGCAAAGCAGGGGCAGCTCAAAGGTGCAAAGGCAAAGAGCATCAAGGAAAAGGAAAGGGACAGAGAAATTTTCATGAAAGACGAGCGCAAGCTAACTGTCCCCCCGGCCACAACCTCCCGAGCATCCAGCGCTGCAGCTCAGAGCCAACCCTCGGATCTGTTCTCCAACGACGACCTCGCGCCTTTCTCCACGGTGGATCCTGTGACGGATGCATTACAACCCGCAAAAGATCCTCTCAGTCAGACCATCCCGAAGAAGCGCAAACTTCCGCCGATCAAGAAAACCAAGACAGCGACTAGCACGACGGGTACTTCCACGCCCACCACTACGACGCAAAAACCTCCACTCGCGCCTGCTCAAGAGCTAGCGAAACCTTCGTTACCAACTTCCGAACAACGAAAACAGGCATTGACAGGAGTGCGAGACATTGACTTGGCCGACTCCAAAGTCTATGCGGAGCTTTTCAAGGGTGTAAGTCCCCATTCTTGGTGAGACCTCGGGTAACTTGACTCATCCGTCAGGCCGGTGGGAACACGCCGAGGTCTGGTTTGAAAAACGCAGAAGAGCGACGGAAAGAGTTGGACAAGATGAGAGACGAGGCAAGGGCCAGGCGCGCCGAGGAAGCGGTAAGATCTGAGAAACAGTTTCTCTTTGTCGTTTCTGACAAACCTGGTCTGCAGAAATTTACATTTGATCTGCAGTCTCAGGCTGACAAGATTGCACGTTTCGAGCAACGTCTGCGTGTAGAAAACAGTACGGTGCTTCATCCGAATTTCCTCGCCGCGAAATTCAGAGATGAATGGGAACTAGATAGGCGTAATAGACGAGCGACACCTAAAGAGGAGGGAGAGGCATAATGCGTTCGTGCCGTTTGCTGTCGTCGCTGTTTCTCGCTTGTAATGTACTGACGATCGATAAGAGTATTCGACTATCTACTCTGTCGACCCAAGGGTGGGGTACTTGTGTCATGTTGCCCTGTTGGGCTTCTCTGATTGACTCAACGACTCGGTGGTGCTGGTGCATAAGCGAACTATTTGATCGACACACGTATCAAACCATTTCTTATCCGCCTTTTTTTTTGACGGTGAGGCTGGTATGGCCACGGGACTGTCATCGTCAACGTTGAGGGCGTGCAGCTGGTTTGCCAGCTCGTCGGTGACAGGCAGAAAGACGGGTATTTGCGTTTGGAAAGAGGTGGCGACCTCGGCGAGTTGAAGGATCTCCTTGCGAACATAGGCGGGATCGTGTGGAGGGTAGAGGGCAGCTACGAGATCGTCGGATGTGGAGAGGAGTAGATTGGAGTGTGTGAGAAGGGTGTCGAACGCTGAGACTGGGGCAGAGGAGGGGTACGCAAGGAGATCGAGGGAGATGCGCTTGTGGAGAAGCGTGGTGAGCCGCAAGATCTGATGAATCTAGGGAGGGGTCAAGATGATGTATTGGGAGGTGGATAGGTACCATACATTCTTTGCGCGGGCAAGCTCGTGCTTGTCCATCCTTGTGGCGTGGCCGAGTCCGAACTCGTCCCAGCCGTCGTCCGACTCGTTGCCTGAGTCGTCGAGGGGGTCATTGGATTCCGCTTGATTGATCATGCGGGCGATTTCCTGGAGATTATCGTCGAGGGATTCTCTGTCTGATTTCCAGGAGAGGCATACGGCGGCCTGGTTGTCCTTTGGGATGCCAGAGAGGCCCCTTGCGTTTGTGATGAGGTCGTGTAGGGCGGCAGTCCTGACGAGATACTCTTCACCGGACGCGCCGGTACCGGCCAGCCGTGGACCGCGCGCGGCATTGTTAAGGAAGGTCTGTATGAGGGCACGGAGGGCGTCGATGATGTCCTTGACGCGGTTTGTGACGTCCTTGACGAGGGCGGCGCCGTGGAGGTTGTCGTGGAGGAGACGGGCGCAACGGGCAAGTGCGGTGGTGTGCTGTGCGAGATCGTGAAGGAGGGGGATGGATGCCGAGTAGGACGGGACGGGGGGCTTGAGTGCGAGGGAGAGTTTTGTGGAGAGGTTGTAGACGAGGGCAAGGAGAGCGTCCAGATCATGAAGGATGAGGTGAAGTGGGGGAGAGTCGGGATCGCGGGAGGCGATGGAGGCGAGTGCAGCGGTGCAGGACTGTGAGAGGAATGAGAGGGAGATGATGGCTGAGAGGGAGTGAGCGAGTTGGACTTTTCTTAATGTACTGTAACTCACTCTTTTGCTTGTCCGTCATTTTCAAAGAAAGATATTCATTATGTAATCCTTGTCTTTTTCTGTCGTCGCACTCGCTCTCTCCGTCACGCATGTTCCTCGCTCTCCGTCTCAGGGCCTCCTCGCCCGTACATCTCCGCTGTCTCTCTGCCAGGGCTTTCGTCTTCGCCCGTCCCATTCCACCACTACCACACAGACATCTCACCTGTTTCCAGCCCACTCTCCGTCGTAGCGCATCCTTCTTTCCCTGGCCCAGGTCCGCTCCGTCCCTCGACACTGCAGCACAGATAGCCGCACTCGAAGCACAAACCAATGCCGACCCAAACGACCTCCAAAAGCACCTCGCCTTCTTCAATGCCTTGATCACAACCCGCACCAAGGAAGGCTATCTCACCCTCATCGACCGTTGGGAGCACACGCTCGAGCGCGTGAGTCTCTTCTCCCCCCTTTGCCGTCTCACCCACCATCTCTCCAGAACCCCGCTTCCCCCCTCCTCCGCTCCGACGAGGCCTTTGAAATATATCTCGACGCACTCGCCAGCTCCGGACGCGAACCATCCATAGACCTTGCCGTCCGCAAGCGACAATCCCTCCTCGACACTTTCCCCGCCGGTGCAACCTCCTCTTCCCCAGATACCACCCAAAAGCTACCCGACTCGTCACCCCCACCCCCGCAACCTTCCGCCCCCCAATCGAGAAGCGAAAAAATAGCCGCAGAGTTGCTTGCTAGACGAG
>JBBPNO010000781.1:0-15019 GCA_038090915.1 Boletus eberwhitei
GATTGCCACCAACATTCAGTTTCTCTTCTTCCTCCACCTCCTGAAGTGCCTTTGGATGCTTCTCCATTTTTATGCTGAGAGCAAGCCAGGGGATTCAAGCAAGAGCCATGTGCAGAATAGCAGAACACATGACCCAGCTGATATTGTAATCCATATAGAACACAATGTGTGCTTCCCAATCCTTCTCTAGTATCAATTCAAAACCATCTCATCATGAATGAATATGGCTGTTGATCCCCCTTGACAAGCATACAGTTGCATAGCCTTCTCAGATGAAATATGGAGGTCACATTCTCAAAGCAAGTATGACCACATCCCGAATGAAAAATTGGAAGTTGGAATACCTAGTTCATTGGGCAGGATATGATGAAATAGACAGAACATGGGAATTGAGCAATATCATCAATACAGCTTCAGAAGCAATCACCAAATTCCATAAGAAAAATCCATCAGTCCCAAGAAAACTATGAGGACTTACTGTTTCCACATTCCAATCTCTTTTCTCTTCTTTTGAAAACCTCACCTCTGTCAATCCAACCACGACTTGCCTGGAATTCAAGTCATAAAAAAAGGGTAGTGTTATAATATGAATATTTTCAAACTTTTACATTTATTTCTTCTATCTATAAAATCACATGATCAACACCACGTGATTGTGAGAACCCTTATATAATCAGTCACGTGACATAACACATGTATTTAATTACCATTCTTTTCACACCTTATCTCTTTCACACACTCATTTCCATCTTCTCACTCTCATGAACGCTTCCATTATATATCCTACTATAGTAATTAGTCACACGCACGCTTGGTCCGTGTGTGCATCTTGTACATATATAAAGTAGACACTTCAACGACTGGTACCCCAATCAAATCCACTTGTTTATCAGCTGGAGTCATTGCTTTGACCTTTGGTCATCATAGGCTGCTGCTAGATGGACGAGACCCACAAACCCTCATCATCTCTTGAGCCAGGACATGTGTAGCCTGCGACATATACCAAGCCTTGTGGAAGTCTTGCATTGAGGATGTTTAATTTCATAACACAAATATTAAGAAAAGCCTAGAAATACACTTCTAACCTCAAACTTCTTGCTGCAAATACAAGTCAACTAATCAATAAATAGTAGCCTATCTCTACTATAAATAAGCTAATTCCAAGTCTAGTTCAAAAAACCTAGACACTCAAGAATCCAAAATCTACCATCATAGTAGACAGAATCTATCTCCACTAAGTGAGATAAATAAGCTCTAAATAGCTAGGAACAAGCCAAATCCTTTGCTTAGAATCTTATCATTTGGGAAAGAAGCACAATCAGTAAGCCAATTGATTAAACTATTAAACTCACTCACAAGGCAAATCTAAGGCAAGTCTTCTGTTTGATCTAGTAGATAAGTTGTCTATTACCAGCTAATAGTTAGATTGGGGGCCAAAGAAATAGTTGAAGGATATATATATAGCTTAGCATTCTTGTCAGCTCAATTCCTAAAAGATCAACAATGGAACTGCTTTTGGATATCTATACAATACAAGCTTGTCCCAGGTATATGCTATTTCTTCTTCTAGGTGAGTAGTGTTACAATTTTGCTCCTTCATCCACGTATCCTCCTCATTTCCTATTTCTCCTATGTACGAACATGGAGATACACCTCAGTCTCTAATGTTAGCTTTTTACTTCTAGTCTCTTCTAATGCCATTCTTCTCATACTTCTCTAGTCGGACCATCACCTTCTCTGTCGTTTCTCTCACAATGGCATGTGATCCTTTATTCCATCATGTTCTCTACTCTTCTTTCTATGACATCACCATTAGTCCATCGCATTCTCTCCTATTCTTTCCTTTTCCTTTTTTAGCACTTAACACGCTGGTCCGTGCGCATTCCCTCTACCTATAAATACTAGGTGGTTCTCTCTATGTACGGTACTCTTGGTCTACACAATACAAGCATATATTAAGTCTCATCTCTCAGTCCAACCAAGTCACTTCGAGGCTAGCTATTGCTAGCATCCTTTTAGTCTCTAGCCGTTGTCTCTTGTGAACCACAACATCTTAGATGTCAGTCTCTTTGTGAGCATCACCTAAGAGTGTTGTTTAGTATCGAGAACCCCTTTGATATGCTCCACATAACAAAAGACCAAGAGTATCCTCGGTCCCACCTCTCTAGGTGAAGGACCATCCTCATCGTCACCATGAGTTTCAGAAAGGGACTATTCTCCCTCAACCCAGAGGAGTCAGACATTGAGATCGACTCACCCTCACGAGGAAACACCCCAGCAAACCCTAGATCTGTTACGCAGAGCATACCAAAGGGATTCTTGATACTAGACAACACCTTCTGGCAATACTCACGAAGAGACCGACGTCAGAAGTGTTGTAGTTCTCAAGAAGACTGAAGACAGAAGACTAAGGTGACTTATCGACAAGGTTAATTGTCGAGCTGAGACTAGAGTGAGACTTAATGTACGCTGTGATTGCGTAGACCAAGAGTATCGTACATAGAGGAAACTACCTACTATTTATAGGTAGAAGGAATGCGCACGGACCAGCGTGTAAAGGACAAAAATAGAAAGGGAAAGAATACGGAGGAACGGTATAGAACGATGATGATGTCATGAAAAGGAATCTTGTGGAATGTGATGGAATAAAGGTCAACGTGTCGTCATAAGAGAGGCGACATAGGAGGTAAAGGTCCACTTTAGAGAAGAATGAGAAGAATAGTGTTGGGAGAGACTAGTAGCAGGAAATGGACACTGGAGGTTAGGCGACGTCTCCAATTGCGATCGTAGCGAAAGTAAGAAAAGAGGAGGATACTCGGATAAAGGATGGAAATTGTAACAAGATCCATAGTTGCTCCCCCAGCAAACTCCAGACCCTTAGCCATCGCACCTGTAACCCCTGCACCTCCGTTAGGAACACCCAGCACTCCCCCAAAGATGTCATCGAAAGCCACAGAGCTCAAAGCGGCCCTCCCTGCTGACTTCTCCGGAAAATCCACGGACGCTTCCCGATGGATCAAAGCTATGAAAGCTTACTTCTCCCTGAATGCCAGCCTCTATTCCTCTGATGAAGGAAAAGTCACCACCACCCTGAACAAGATGAGCGAAGGATGAGGAGCCAACTTCACTGAGATGTGGTACGACAAACTCGCTGACACCACAGTCCCCAACACAGAGAAAACTTTTGAAAAGTTTGCACAAAACTTTGAAACCACGTTCTACCCCTTCAACACCAAAGCCACCGCTCGACTAGACTTGTCCAAGCTAGTCCAGAAGTCCCTCAAACGACCTAATGGGACCCATGACGACGGATTTCAACAGTACATCACCGACTTCCAGAATCTTGCCTGCAAGGCAGGAATCACAGACGACATAACCCTCATCGACCAATTTTCCCTCGGACTCAACCAACGAATCGCCACCATGATCCTCTCTATGACACCCATTCCCATCACAATCAGAGAATGGATCGAACGAGCAAAGACCTTCCACGCCCAGAAGATGTGCATCCTAGCCCTCAAAGAAGGACGCCCCCAGAACTCCTTCGTACCTCGCCCCCAGAAAGACCCAAACGCCATGGACGTGGACAACATCACCATATCCAAGTTAACCCCCATGGAACAAGCTCGCTGTTTCCATGAAGGACTTTGTCTTTGCTGCTGAAAGAAAGGACATAATGCCAACAACTGTACCACCTTCGCCATCTCTAACCATCGTCCCAATAATCAGACAGTAAACGCCACCGAAGTCACGACCCCACCCCCTGACACTCATCATTCGAAACTTGACGAATATGTCAACTCACTAAAGACCTCTGGAAAAAGCGAGAATGACATTGTCTCCATTCTTAAGATGTGCTGTGAAAAAACACCTGAAGACCTAGCTGAGCTGGAAACCTTACCATACGGAGTACAGAAAGCACGGGATTTTTAAGAAGGGAAGCTACCTCGACGTTTTCTTCCCTGGACTTGAACCATGTATTAGTAGTGCCTGGAAACAATCGAACGATATGACTTCCTGTTTTCTTACATGGGATCAAACAAACCGTCGACACCACCGCCTTAGTTGATTCTGGAGCTACTGGAAATTTCATTGACCCTCGACTTCTACCCCTCGGGATCTTCAAACTCTCCAAGATGCCCAACCCTATCATCGCTTACAATGTGGATGGAACCCCTAACACCAAAGGAACCATCCGATGGACCACTCAGATATCGTTTTCCACTGGTCACCTGTCTGACAAGATCACTTTCATGGTTGTATGCCTCTCTCATCCACAAATCATTCTTGGCATGCCTTGGCTCAAAAAATGGAATCCGACCATCGATTGGCGGACATTTACCCTTGACTTCGCTCCGCACAGCACAACACATCTTTCCCATACCGCTGAGAATATTGACAAACTCACCATCGCCACGGAAATCGCTCAGGCCGATAAACCCAAAGAAATCACCCTTCCTGATTTTTGCACTGACTTCGCTGATGTCTTCGACGAAGCTACTCATGCGAAACTTCCTCCTCATCGCCCTTATGATCATACCATCGACCTCAAAGACACTTTCACCCCCAAGGTTGCCAAAGTTTACCCACTCAACCCTGCCGAAAAGGAAGCTTGTCGCCAGTTCATCGATGAACACCTAAAAACTGGTCGCATTGTCCCTTCCAAATCCCCACAGGCCTCTCCTTTCTTTTTTGTACCCAAAAAGGATGGATCACTATGCCCCTGCCAGGATTACCACTACCTCAACAGCCACACCGTCCACAATGCCTATTCCCTACCCCTCATCTCAGAACTCGTTGATGACATGAAAGACTCCAATTACTTCACTAAGTTCGACATTCGTTGGGAATACAACAACATCCGCATCTGCAAAGAGGACCAATGGAAAGCCGCCTTTATCACACCGCTGGGCCTCTTCGAACCTACCATTATGTTCTTCGGCCATTGTCATGCACCTGGGACCTTCCAAGCATTTATGAACCACATCTTCACTGACATGATCGCAGAACGATGGCTGAAGATCTACATGGATGACCTAGGCCTACATACCGCCGGCACCCTATCCCTTCACCATGAACGAACATGCCGTGTCCTTCAATGACTTTGAGAACACGGACTTTCCATAAAGCTGTCCAAATGCTCCTTTGATGCTCCCACTATGGAATACCTCGGCATCATCATCAGTAATGGAAAAATTCTGATGGATCCCACTAAGCTCTCCGCTATCGCTACATGGAAATCCCCTACTTCTGTTAAAGGAGTATGATCCTTTCTCGGCTTTGCCAACTTCTATCGTAAATTCATCCCCAACTTCTCCAACCTCATAACTCCCCTCACGTTCCTCACTAAGAAAGGCCAACCATGGGTTTGGACCCCACTCCAATAGTGTGCCTTTGATACCCTTCAACAAACCTTTTCCTCAGCCCCCGTCCTTGCAATTCCCAACACTTCCCGCCCTTTCCATATCATGACTGACGCCTCCCTTCTTGCTGCCAGCACAGTTCTCATGCAGAAAGACGTCAATGGCGACCTCCACCCTTGTGCTTATTTTTCTAAAACCTTTTCCCTTGCGGAATGAAACTATGACATCTATGACCGGGAGCTCCTCGCCATCATCTTGGCCCTCACCGAATGGAAACACTACCTCCAGGGCACCTCCTTCCCCACCTCTATCATCACCGACCACAAAAACCTTTCCTATATCAAGGACCCTCGTAAACTCTCTCGCCACCAAGCCCACTGGGCACTCTTCCTCCAGGACTTCCACATCGCCTGGGTTGTGACCCTGGGAACACACATGGGTCCCGCTGACGCCCTCTCTTGGAAGGATTACACCGACACCACCTCCGATAACTTGGATGTCTCCATTGTACCCAATCCACTCGTCATTAATGCCCTCGACCTTGCCCTTTCCGATTCCATTGCTCACTCCACCCCGTCTGACCCTCTTGTCCTTCGGGTCCTCTCTGCCCTTCGTGAAAGCTCCCCTCTTTTCTCTCGCACCTCCCTCGCTAACTGGACCTTCAACAACGGTCACCTTTACTTCAAGGGCCGTATGTTTGTCCCACCTGCATCCTGCTCTGCTCTCCTACATGCCATCCATTCCTCTTCCCTCTCCGGCCACATGGGCATCTTTCGCACAAAATCGATTCTTGAGCGAGACTACTGGTGGCCTGGTCTCGCCTCCTTCGTTAAAAACTATGTGGATGGCTGCGCTGTATGTCAACAGAACAAGGTTAACACTCACCCCACCACACCCTCCCTTGCCCCCATTCCCTCTTCCCACCTTCTTCCCTTCAAACAGCTCTCTGTCGACCTCATCACCAACCTTTCCCCCTCTGCCACCTTTGACTCTATTGTTGTTACAATTTCCATCCTTTATCCGAGTATTCTTCTCTTTTCTTACTTTCGCTACGATCGCACTTGGAGACGTCACCTAACCTCCAGTGTCCATTTCCTGCTACTAGTCTCTTCCAACACTATTCTTCTCATTCTTCTCTAAGTGGACCTTTACCTCCTATGTCGCCTCTCTTATGACGACACGTTGACCTTTAATCCATCGCATTCCATACGATTCCTTCTCATGACATCATCATCGTTCTATACCGTTCCTCCGTGTTCTTTCCCTTTCTACTTTTGTCCCTTACACGCTGGTCCGTGCGCTTTCCTTCTACCTATAAATAGTAGATAGTTTCCTCTATGTACAGTACTCTTGGTCTACGCAATCCTAGCGTACATTAAGTCTCACTCCAGCTCTAGCTCGACGAATATCATCGTCGATAAGTCACCTTTACTCTCTAAAGCCCTCTGTCTTCTTGCGAACCATAACACTTCAGACGTCGGTCTCTTTGTGAGTATCGCCTGAAGTCGTTATCTAGTATCGAGAACCCCTTTGGTACGCTACGCGTAACAATTGTGGTCATAGTAGACCATGGCCTCACGAGGGGGGTAATCCTTACTCTGTGTTCCAAAACCATTGATGCTGCTGGAGTCGCACAGATATTCTTCGATAACGTATTCAAATGCTTCGGACTCCACGACACCTTAATCTCTGATTGCTGTCCCCAGTTTGCCTCCGCTTTTGCAAGAGAACTAGCCCACCTCCTGAAATACGATGTACAACTATCCACGGCATATCACCCACAGACGGATGGACAAACTGAAAGGACCAATCAGGAGCTAGAGACTTATCTTCGGATCTTCTGCACCAACAACCCTTCATCCTGGGCGCAATCCTTATCTGCAGCTGAATTCCATCACAACTCTGCCCCGCATCACTCCACCAAGAAATCCCCATTCTCCCTTTTCTACGGATATGAACCTTGATCCTACCCTCCCTTGGGGAAAACGTTTCTTCCTGCCCTCAAAAACTGACTTTCCTCCCTAGAGGAAACACGAAAAGAAGCTCTTGCAGCCCACAAATCGGCCAGAAAAATCATGTCCTCCAGAATGACCTGTTGATTCTCCCCCTGGAAAACAGGAGATAAGGTTTGGCTTGAGGCAACTCATCTCCGCCTTCATTATCCCTCACAGAAACTTGCACCCAAAAGAATGGGACCATTCGAAATCATTCGCATATTATCCCCTCTCACCTACCAACTAAAACTCCCGAAAGCCTGGAAAATCCATGATGTGTTCCATGCCTCCCTTCTAACTCCTTATCGCTCCAATGACACACATGGACCCTCTTTTCCTACTCCGCCTCCTGACATCATAGATAACAAAGAAGAATACAAGGTCGAGGCCATACTCTCCCACAAGGGAACTAAGGCCTGACAGAAGTACCTGACTGCATGGAAAGGATATTCCCCCACCGAAAATACATGGGAACCCGAATCCAACCTCCGACACTCCGCTTCAATTCTGAACGAATATAAACGACAACATAATCTCTAACCCTGATCACCTCTTCTTCTTTGCTCGACGGTCTCTTCATGAGTATCTCGCAAATGAATGAACAGTGATCTTGCATCTCTCTTTGTCACCATTGCTCGTGTACAAGCTGCCCTTACACAAGCTTGCCTTTAGAAACAATACCCTAACCTCGACATCCCCATGCACGCCGCTCAACACCAGCATTTCTGTCACATCTACGGCTGTCCCTATCATTACTAAGATGTTCTTTCTCTTCTCGGCTAATGCAACTTCTTCTCTAACCACTCCTAACTCCCCCCTTTGATCTCGTCATGCATACCCCATGTTCCTTCCCACACATGCAGCCCACCTTCTTTACACCGCAGTTATTGACACACCCCATCTACTTCTCGCGCTTGAGAAAGATCCCCTCTACCGTGACGATATCATTGCTCACCAACTCATCCATGTGTTCCATGGAGTGGCCCAAGGACTTCGACTTCACTCCGCTGGAACCAATGACCTTCTGGTACGCTTTGCCTTGGAAGCCATTCCTACCTGCATACTCGCCATACTTCACGAACATGGATTTGCCATCTTCATCGAAGCACTTCCTCCTACCATTATTTATCCCACATTCCGCTGCATTTACCTTTCCTTGCCACAGAACCAGCATGATTCTTACTTAGAACGTGTAGAACAATTCTTGCTTTCCGCTCCATGCCAACATTCCCCTATCCCTGTACCCCCTCCTCTCGTGGACAGACTTTCTTCCCCTTCACCTTTGGACACCTCCACCGCTGTCGCATCCAGCCAAGACTCGGACTCAGACACTGACCTTGAACCTACAATTCCCATTCCCACTGACCAGCCATGCATCATCACCCTTTCTAACGGCAATCGGATTTTATCTTTCCCCCGTCCGAACTTTACCCTGACCTGATCATATTCACATCCCACTAGCGACGCCCGAAACCATCTGCTTTCAATGTCATCGCATGGGTCACTATTGAGAGGACTGCCCAGACTACTCTTGCCCCCATTGCCGTACTGCCGCCCCTGGTCACCCCACCCGTCAATGTCTCTCTCTCCAATGTGGCTATTGTCACAACTGGGGATATTCCGAGCGTTCCTGCCCCCACTGTAATTGCAGAGTTTGCTCTACCCCTGGGCATATTGTTAACAACTGTCCGTTTGAACATCTATCCCCTTCCCAATCTACAGCTATCTACGGAGGACCATCCACCTCTTCCATATAACTCTCTTTCTGACAGAGGACTTTTCATCGAATCTGGGATTCGATTGTACAGTGGGAGTAATGTTACAATTTTGCTCCTTCATCCACGTATCCTCCTCATTTCCTATTTCTCCTATGTACGAACATGGAGACACACCTCAGTCTCTAACGTTAGCTTTTTAATTCTAGTCTCTTCTAACGCCATTCTTCTCATACTTCTCTAGTCGGACCATCACCTTCTCTGTCGTTTCTCTCACAACAGCACGTGATCCTTTATTCCATCGTGTTCTCTACTCTTCTTCCTATGACATCACCATTAGTCCATCGTGTTCTCTTCTATTCTTTCCTTTTCCTTTTTTAGCACTTAACACGCTGGTCTGTGCGCATTCCCTCTACCTATAAATACTAGGTGGTTCTCTCTATGTACGGTACTTTTGGTCTACACAATACAAGCGTATATTAAGTCTCATCCCTTAGTCCAACCAAGTCACTTCGAGGCTAGCTATTGCTAGCATCTCTTTAGTCTCTAGCCGTTGTCTCTTGCGAACCACAACATCTTAGACGTCGGTCTCTTCGTGAGCATCGCCTAAGAGTGTTGTTTAGTATCGAGAACCCCTTTGATATGCTCCACGTAACAAGTAGTAGCAATGTTTCCTGCTTGTTGTCCTGTTATACAAGATAGGATAGTGACTACTGCCTCATGGAACTTAGAAAGAATAGTCTCAGGATTTATAGTGATATACTGTAGGTTTTCATTTTCAATCACTAATCTTCAAACTTATTGATCTCTCCTTTGAATTCACCAGGATTGGAGAAAGTCTCTACTTTCTTTGATGCTTTAGATAATAATATGGTTACTGCTAGTGCAGTTGCTAGTTGTGTACCTGCACTTGTGTTAAGGCATTCTTTAGGATGGTAGCATAGTTGATTAGTAAGCCAAACTGAGTGGCTATCAATGCCATTTGTATATCATGATCATGGAAAGCATATAGATCTTGCAGAAACTGATTTGAGTTGAAGTTTCAAGAATTGGAGGATGACACAATGAGAAAAAGTCCTTAGATTAGATTATAATCAAGTGGAATAAAATCAAGGAATAGGAAACTATTACTAGATAGATCTATTAAAGATTTAATCTGAATATTTTAGTTATGGAGTCAATCTCCCAAATATGTATCTATCAGTGGTGGTAAGTTTGCAAGAGTTGCCCCAGCAGAAGGGTTAACTTCAATAGAGGCACTAGGACTGGTTGCATATTTCTGTCCTTATTTTCTAGCAAAGGTAGATTGAAGGTGTGAATAGAAAAATTGGCTAGTGATTTGTTGGAGTTAATATAGTGACATATGGATAAAGATCCAGTCAATCCACTTAGAGATGTTATGATTGGATTGCTCTATTTCAAAGGGTTAACTATTTCAATCTTCTTCCATGATTGGGTAGCAGTTCTTAGAGTTTTGATTGTTCCAACCATTAATGTAGTTGGAATTGTTCCAATGATAGTTTTTTTTATTTTGGATTATATTCTAACTTATGGATATTTCAAGTGATGAAAGGATCATTGATGGTAACAGACCAGAACTTCAGAGTACATAAAAAGTTGATTGCTAGAGAATAATTCCTTGGTACCAATCTCCAAATACAATAAATAATAGCAGCAAGTGCAATACTATAGATATACATAATTGTGAGAAAAACCTAGTTTATAAAGATTTATAAACAGTACAAGTATTTTGTTATTTGAGACAAGATGTGGTTTCAAGATCAAGTAATAGAGGGATTTGGGGTGATAGAGTTTACCCAATTTGTGCTTAGCAAGATTGATGACATAGGATTGGAAACATTTCTTTTGATTGGTTGTTAACTGTCAATGTTGACATACATAATCCACATTTATTAAGTGGATATTTCCAAATCTGCTTCAGACTTAGAGTATAAAGAAGGAGCAGTGGATTTATTGGAAATGGAGATAGGACATGGTTGGAACCTAGCTACTTGATGGACTATAGATATGAGCCAACTAGTAACGTGTGAAATTCATATATAGGTAGTGTACAGGTGTGGTGAATACTGCTCACAATCTAAGAGTAGAAAGAGTAGGTAGAGGTAGAGGAGGGTATAGATCTCTATACCACTGAGGTGGAGTGTAACAAATGATATTATCAGGCCTTCTTCATTTTCAATTTTTTTCCTCATAGAATTATCTTGCCTCAATACATCAACAGGCCTGATTGACCTGTTCTCTAATCTCAGCAATATGCTCCTATTGGTATCACTGCTATATGCCCAATTGTATACCCTCTCTAATAATATATATATGAGATGTCTGATGGTATAAAAGCTTAATATAGAGTAAAATTGATAAGGTGGACAAATGTAACATCACTTGCCAATTGGAGGTAGAAGATGGTATTAGGGAATGCTTCACAGTAATCAATTACTGGATTCCAGTTAACTAATATCTCAAGTGGAGTTGGCAATCTTACTGGTATCACCAGTCTATATACTGACTCACTTTGCCTATAGAAGGAGAAGTGAGAGGCTGGACTATATATGCAATACAATGAGAGTCAAGTAGAGGCTCAATGAGGGAGACTTGGAGATCTACTAGAATACTGAGTACTAGAGCTATGGGTTGTAAAATTAGGTGTGTGCTGTAATATCTCTTCTTCTTTATCAAAACAGAGGGAAATGTAAGAACTTTCTTTATATTTGGAAGGCACTGATTAAGGTCAAGAGTTCAGTGGGGAACTAGGTATTATGTGTGTGAGATCCTACTAGTGATAAAAGTGACAAGGGGATGGTGATCAGGTAGCTGGTCCAAGGGCTGATTAATAGTCTTGTCCTAATAAAACAACCAAATATTACTAGTAAGGTTGATTAAGACAATAAGCAAGTAGTGTTGATCAAGTAGCTCCCAAAAATGAGTGAAAAAGACCAAAGGACAAGACTGAGGTCCTCTGGTACCTTTATATACTGTCTAGAAGTTTACACTTGTATACACTAGATCTAATAATATATTATGCTACATGGATGATAGATTAGGCTATCATGAGAAAAACATTTATATCAATACAGTCATAGAATAGAAGAGAAGCCTAATATAAGGAGTACATGAGATGAACAAGTCATTGATAGTGGCATGAGGCAAACATGTGTTATTCTATAGGCAAGCATGAGGTAATCTAGACTATGAATGAGTTAAGGTAAATGGCATGAGGATTCCATGAGATCTATGGGTCTAGATCTCTGCATGAACTTGAGCATTTGGCAGGTTTGAGATATAGGGGTAATAAATAGGGGCTAAATGCAAAAGTTAATATATAAAATCAAAAAAAAAAAAATAGTAGAAATAAAAGGAAAAATAATATAATCTATAACAGCATAAGTCAAATAGAATACCTTTTGAAAGAAAACTCTAAACAGGGCAACAAAAGGGAATAGATTTCCAACAATATAATATTACTAGAATCTAAACATTACTACTACTCTACTGACTACTCACCTAAAGAAATAAGTGATAGTATAGCCAAACCAAGCCTTGAATTTGTATTCTCCTTAGCAAACAATAAAATTGTATAACTATAACCTATCTAAGTGAACTAAGTGAAGAGTGACTACATTCTAGCTTATCTGGAACATCTTAACATCCCAACAATCCAGCATATTGCCAAATTACCAGCCACAAAGTTATTGCCTTTTATAGCAATTGATTCATTTGACCTTCTAACTTATTCTAACCAAGCCCAATAATCTAGTAGTATTGACTAACAACTTGTTTACATGTGATTTCATGCCTGAACCATCTTACTAATCAGACATTTTTGAAGTAGTTTTTAATTTCAATCCAGCAATATTTATTGAGGATTGGCAAACAACTCATGCACTTAGCTATACTAAGTACTCAATTGACTGATATCTAGTAGATCTAGATATTGTTTCATCTAGGAGATATATTTCTCCTAGCTTATAGTGTTCTAACCATGGAAGGCAACACAGAAGTCTAAAAAATCATCACTTGTTGAGTTTTTATTGCTTTCACCTGCATAGAAGTTATGTGGATTAGAAATGATTTGAAAATGGAGGTAAGTATTGTGATATTTCAAGGGAGTGGAGGGTGATATAATTTATAGAATGATGAAGTTATGGGGTTGGCATACTAGGCTAATATGGGCATAGAGCAGATTCATTAGGATGGCAATTCTACTGGACATAGGGTTTCCATTGAAGCCAAAGATTTGTGTGAGGACTTTTGGGTGGAAGATGGCTAGCCAAGCTGCTTTGTTAGTATTGTCAAAATGTTTGAGTAGTTGGAGGGAATCTACAAAGTGGATGTCCAAGAAACCTTTTAATAGTAAGGGGGTGTACTGGAGTGTATAGCTAGTTTGCAGGAAAATTGCATATATTTATTAGGATGTATTGTTATTAGGGTGGTAGGGATATCATATAGTGGCTTTATATGATTTATATAGAGGAGGATGTGGCTATTTCTAGTGGGTGGTAGGGTGGGGTATTCTAGTAAATATTTGCATATGTATTGTTGAGCACATGCTAGGTGTTAGCTTATTGAGTATAGGTGGGTTTTGGTTTACTGTTTTTATTGAAAAGCCTGAGGATTTCATTGTGGATTGTTAGTTTAGGAGTTAGTGGATTAGATGTAACTTATGTATAGTGAGTAATTTTTCAGCAGAGATTGAAGAGGTAGCTATCACCTTGATTGTTACTATATTTTTGTGGATGTTGTTCATGTTTTTTGTTTGTTTGTTTGTTTGTTTGTTTGTTTGTTTGTTTGTTTGTTTGTTTGTTTGTTTGTTTGTTTGTTTGTTTGTTTGTTTGTTTGTTTGTTTGTTTGTTTTTTTTTTTGTTTGTTTTTTGTTTTTTGTTTTTTGGAAGGGGAGAGGGGGGGGGAGGGGGATGGTGAAGTCATTGGTATCAGTGCAACTCATATTAGGGGCTCATTTTAAATTATATTATGGCTCACATTGGGAGAGTCTAGGTTTTGGATTATCCTATAAGGTTCTCTTATGTTTTTTCTATAGAAGGCCAGACATTTGTCTATCATTTTTTGACCTTGCCACCTTTCTTAAGGTATGGAAAAAAAATAATTATGATAGTGGTAGCAGCTCAAGAAGCCCAAGATATGATTTCAGGTGGTTTAAATATTGCCTTAGAGCTTTTCACTGCATGGTTTGGCCACTTTTTATCTTGGAATCATCATCCACCTCCAAGGCACAGCCTCAATGACCAAATATAAAGGTACTTGCTAAAGGTTTGCATATTGTTATAATGCAATTGCCACTTTTTCAACATATTCTCATGATTACAGATGCCCAACAACTACAAAATGAAGTTAATGCATATTTCAATAAAATCTATTATAAATCATATTATTTTTTTCTTTCATCTCTATTATTTTTCCTGATTTTATATATTGACTTTCATCATTAATCCCTATCTATTACTTCTATGATCTAAATCTGCCAAATACTCAAGTTTATATAGAAATCTAGATTCACAAACCTCATGCTTGCCTGCAGGATAACACATATAGTCTGAACAAATACATATTTGCCTTATACTCCTATCCATGACTTGTCCACCTCATGTACTCCTTATGTTAAACTTCTTTTCCATTCTATAACTGTATTGATATACACATTATCCTTATATACCTTACCTATTGCACATATAGCATAACATATCATTAGATTTAGTATATACAAGTGTAAACATTTAGACAGTATATAAAGATCCAAGTTGCCACCAGAGAATCTTAGTCTTGTTCTCTTGGTCTTTTTTACTCATTGCCAGTGAAATTGAAAGCTACTTGATTCACTCAACTTGCCTTCTGATTGAATCAAACCTACTGGTAAGATTTGGTCATGCAGCAACAACAACTTCAAAACCAACTAGTACAATTTTAGTAGGAA
>JBBPNO010000782.1:0-14990 GCA_038090915.1 Boletus eberwhitei
AGCGGCATCGATATGTCCTGTACGTCGCCACACTCGATTAGGTGGTAGACCGGTTTTCGGCGAGGTCCTATCGCATCTTGCATTCATGGTAGTTGCAACGAAACTGAATGGCGATGTACATTACGTTGCTGCGGTTGTTATGCCGCAACCGCCCCTTGAGGCTGTTACTACATAAGTTGACTTCAGGGCGTTTCACGTTTTCATGTTCGACGATGCACACGCGGGAGCGAGGAGTTGGCGACTGTCGATTCGCAGACGCAGGCGAGGGTGTGTTCCCTGGTAAGGCTTCAGTTTCGGTGCGTCTGCGCTTGTTCCCTATTCTCTGTGTGAGTGTTGCTGACGAGGAGTTACCAGGAGTACAGACCGCCTAAAACACACGCTGACATGTATCCACTCAACCGCCCGCTTCACAATACCTTTGGGCGTTTTCAGTCGCCAGACAAAGATTAGTACACCACACGCCATGCAATCTCCTCGTTAAGTATCTCGAGCGCGCAGACGCTCCCATTCGTAATGGATCGCGGTTATCAGCTGTGACTCGACCCGGAATCGTACCTGCAACATCTTGGCTTGCTGCGGAGGTGATTGGATCACCGGTTTCCTATCCTTGATCTCGAGCCATATCGTGTCCGCAAAAGAAAACCTGGTCGTTCCATTCAAAGATGGGGTGTATTTCGCCTGAGCTGTAGAGGTCGCTGTTGGGTGTCGACGTCAACCGGATCATGGATAGTCCGTTGTTTGTATGCCAGTGGTATGAGTCATTGTTTCAGTCGTACATGACGGGACTCCAAGGTGTGTATTGGAGTTGTTGTCTCGCTTGTTCATGGTATCGATGACAGCCCTTCAAGGTGGTATCCTCGATGTGAGAATAGGAATAGTCAGCCGGGAAGAATTTTGCGTCGAATCATCTAATTCATCTCATCGATACGTCATTTGTTGGGTCCGCGATGCGGATGGAAGTGGTGCGGGTCTCGGTGACGCCAACGAAAGATGCTTTAATTGTCACGCTAGATTTAAAAAGTTGGTCCCGTCACCCATGTACCTGCTTCCCTGGCTCACTCCACCTTATTTCAGCGAGTTGTACCTCTCGTCTGAGGGTGTACACGGTATTGAAATTTCTCCGCTGAAGAGGACACGTTGCTTGTTTTGTTTAACACTGGCATTTCATTTTCAACTTGGTAAGATGGAGCCACTGGAGCGGGAGGGGTTAGACATACTTATGATATTTTACGTTGTAGGTGCTATTCCGCAACAACTTTCCGTTCAGTTGCGACTTTTTTGGATTCTTTAAGCTGTTCCCTTGGAGTTTCACGGCGTTGGATCGCAAAGCGAATCCCATCATTCCAGTCGATCTTGGTCATCATCCTCATCAAGGTATGCATGCTACAGTGGAGTACCGCATCATCCTTTGACCCGTGTTTTCCTTGTGGCGTAGCAAGTCGTCGACTCGGACAGGCCGAGTTCGCCAAAGAGTGAGTTGATGATCGTTTGTCGTGTTGTCGTACAGAACTGCTCATGATATGTGTCGTTCGTTCCCAGATTTTCCCAGAAATTCCAACAGATCGTGCATGACGGGTAAGAGTTTCCTTGGCTTCACGCTGGAAAGCTGAACATCATTCCACGGTAAGGATAAGGCGGGCTTGAAACCTACTTCAGCTATACGGTACAACCAAAGGTTACCATCACCAACAGGATAGGTGATCGTGGCAAAGGTACGAGTTCCGCTCCTCCAGGACTGCCCTGTTCTGATCACGAGCGGTATCAGATCATGTGCCCAAGTACAAGGATCGTTCTCGTTCATTAGTCGTGCTGTCGGCAAGGTTGGCTTTGGACACAAGATCGCAATGGATGCGCTCCTGTGACATCCGAACTCGGAGAGCATACGCCATATCGGCTCGCACCAAGCTGCACCGTAACACATAGGCAGAAAATCTGGCCGGGAATGTGGATAGGTGCGGTATCTTCGTACTCTCTGGCAAGGTAATACTGCCACGCACCAAGAAAAGGTGAGGTACTCTTCAAGATTGCAGCACATTCTGACGTCCTGCTCGTGATAGTCGCAATCGCGGCGGTAGCGGACGCAGCGCCTATACCAATCCCGTAAAAGAGGGTACCCGCCCTTCATCAGGACGGACGTTAAGTTGCGTCCGCCTCCCGTAACCAAATGATATGAATTGTCTTCAGTCCATGGCGTGACGTCATCACGGTGTTCTTTTCAGCTGCCGATCGTATGCTGTTGTGTCTTATCGTGCGAACCCGATGCAGTCCTCGGGATCCTCCTGTCCATTTTCGTGCCGCAAATCATCACTGCCTTTGTTTTTTTTTTTTTTTTTTTTTTACCTGGATTTATAACAACCCTGATGCGCATTTCTCGGGTATGTCTCAAAGCCTCATTGGAATCATCACTGTGATCTTGAGCGAAAGGCCCTATCCCCTCACCCCTTTCCCCAGTAACAATCCTGATTTCGCATATTGCAATTACATGAATAACACAACCATCAGCACTGACTTATATTTTATAATTACAGGATTTGCTCTCAGTGGTGTGTTGTCAGTTCTCGCTCTCACGCAACCCTTGAAGCATTGATTGATATTTATAGAGCGACAAAGCAATGGCAGCTTAGGCAATTGATGAAGCTTCTCGTCCAAAACCAATTCGCCTTATCATATCGTATCCATCGTCACCTTTCCCCCAGTCTTATTGTCAAGCATACATATGAGAACTGAGTATATTATCATCCCTTCCTCGATTAGGAACCTCGTCTTCAAGATTCTCGTAGCGTCACAATGTGGGCCTCGATTTGACGAGAACTGAATAATATTCTTACCCATGCAGAGTTTCATAGCCCTCTATCTCGTCGCTTCATTCTCAAATGCGGGAGCTGTACGACCGTGATCTTTGTGGCCGTTGCCGAGGGAACAACACCAGATTCAGCGTGTTGCTGCAACCGATTGTTAATTGGGATACGGCCATGTTGGCGATCGAGGGGGACTCGGACGACTCGGAACAGCTGTTATCCGGGGTGTTTGGAATCTGGTGAACGGACAGTTTCTGTCAGCGGAAAATCGGCCCGGAGTATGTGGAGGAGGCAACATGAATGACTGAAGAGACCATGGGAACGCATCAGAACTTGGTCGTAATAGTCGTAAGTAACATTATTGCAACCCTTAGGATGTAGTTATCGTGCCATCTCAGCCGAGATTCCACGATGCGGCCAAGAGTTCTTGAGGCTGTGCGTGTTTGGTGTTTGTTCTTCGCCATGGATTCGTCCTGATCACCTCTCAGATATTTTCGTACTTTCGAAAATGATTCGGACGTGCGGAGAGTGCTGCGGCTCTCCATAAAGGGCCGCATGCCCTCCAATCGGTAGGTACTACGTAATGCCATCTAAGAGCCCTCTTCTGGTCGCCGCTAGTGGACCCATCACTTACATATGACATCTTGATGCTCCACGCCTCATCGGGCATGCCAAGCATCCGATACCAGCGTTCCATCTCCACACGCATCGCAGTGTGAATAAGGCTGCCTTTAGAAGACATGCTCCACGAGGTTGTCAAAGCATATCTACCAGGTGATTTCATCACGTCTTCTTCGTCCATCTTTTCTCCTCCATCATCGTTGACCTATCAACGTTCGCTGTCAAACGTTTCCGCTCCATGTCTTCCGCTTTGCAGCCGATTATCGAGGGCCTCCTCATAAATAATTATGCTTCCCGTATGGTCATTCACAAATTCGTTCGAAAATTGATCTTAAATGTTAACATGCAGTTGCAATGGCCACCGTGGTCGTGTATGATTATAGTAAGCAACAAATCAGTTCACAACGTTTCAGTAGTGGCATTTGTAACCTTTTCGCCGATAGTTCTCGTGTTCCCCAGTGAGGTATCGTACGTTCAACTCCACCCTTTTTTACTCGCTAAAGAGTTGAGCAGGTGGAGTATGTGTGGGTCAGGAAATCATTGCCATCAAGCAGCGCACTATGTCACTGACAGAACCACAGAGCAAGCCCTGGACATCGGTCTCTACGTTGTTCGTTCTTGTGGGTGTAGAGTCCCCGATACACTGATGTATGTGCTACGAGGCTGAATGCTCCGCTAGATCCGTTATCTGGGTATCTACTGCGCTTTGTAAGTCTACTACCGTCGCAATGTATACTGTATAGCATCATTCACTCCAAATCTATTTGCAGGGCAACCGCGTTCAGTATGTGCAAGACTATGAACTAATGGCGCTTACACTGACCACGTATACCCAAAGTTGGCACCACGTTTGTGCCTGGCCCCGTGAAGGTTAGTTTTTCTGTTCAAAACCCGATCCATTTCTAATGTGAAACTGTTGTGGCAGACGTATGCACCCGTATTTCACCAGTAATCCATCCCTACTGACAGTTGTTTAGGTGTAAGCACTGTTTGTTTATGACCCGCAGTGCTGTTTAATTGAGACATGCACCTTGCTAAGGTACTGGGATTATTGTCGCAAGCGACTGGGCATTTGCAGTGTTTAATTCTGCTGCTGAGCGTAAGTTACTAAGCCCTCAGTTATTGCACCACCTCACATTTTTACATTAATTGCAGTGGTGATGGCCCTGCGTGTTTATGCATTGTGGAATCGATCCAAGATAATCCTTGGCATCCTCCTCTTTTTCTACCTGGCCAATGTTGTTATTCAAGTCCTTGGGACTGCGATCATTGACAACCCGAATACCTATTCCCCAGGTGCGGCTCCATCTTACTGGAATTATAAGTGACGATTTTGATTAGCATATCCCTCCTGTTGCCCTTCCCCTCAGTGGAAGTCAGCCAAGTGCTCAGTTATTCAATTTGCTACCCGACGCTCATCAAAATCACCCCTTACTTCAAGTATACGATCATCAACCCAACTGTCTATGATACTCTGCTACTGGTTCTCGCTCTCATCCCGACAACGAAGCAGTCGATTACAATGTACAAGGCAACGAAGCAGTGGCAGCCCAATCGGTATATGGCCCTGATCGTCAGGGAGGGTGTTTTTTACATCTTTTTGTACGTCTTTCTTGGCGTCGGTATCACATCCATCCATCCTCCTGAATTATACCTTCCCTTCTCTTATGCACTCGAGCATGGGCACACAAACTCATCACTTTTACCCTTCCCCCACGGAACAGGAATTCGCTTAACAACGTCACCAACATCATTGAAAAAGTGATCCCGAATCCGTTGACAACCCCCTGGTTAGTCATGCTGGGACTTCTTGGTGTTGTAACTCTATATCCCGTCATCCCTCGGTTCGTCCTTAGCGTTCGTGAGTTGTACGCAAAGGACAGCCGTGGTCGCTGTCAAGGGATCGACACCGGATTCGGGGTTTCGTCACGAACAGATGCGGAAAGGGATCCAGTCGTGTCTGCCATCGCATTTGCGGACGCCGGGAGGGGTCGAGGTCTGGAGGGGGACGAAGAGATGCAACTTGAAGAAGTTGGAGATGGTACGCGTTAGTGACGGCCGGTGTGCCGCTGGATAGGGTGTTCTTGGAATGCGGTGCTTGTCGACCACTTAGGTACATTAATTTACATGTTGAATCAAACGCGGGACGAAATGTCACATTGAGTGGAGAGCGAGAAAAATGCAGAACAGGAAGGCTTGCCATCGATCTAGGGAGAACCACACCAATGTATAGTACTAGGAACCCTCAAGGGAACGTTCGTGATTAGTACAACTACTTGATCAGTCCCGGTCAGTGCCAGATCTAAAATCAACACGAGATCAAGCCGTGGGTCGATCAGCTAGTGCTCCCGACCTTCAGGCTGATGGCGGCCTGGTCTTAGACTATTCTCTACACGTTCTGAGTACATTCTTGGCGTTGTGGTCAGCAGTTCACTAGTATGAACTCATGGGGCTTAGGCTGGTTACGGATCTGATATCGAGTCAACCAGCCCGAAGAAATCCGAGACTCGTGCCAAGTGGGAGCTTTCGGAGATCACCGAGATTGCTATACCTTGAACTTCCGTGTGCCAACTCCGACCGGTATGGTCAACTACAGTTGATCATCACACTCAAATCCATCATGGAACATTGTTAATTTATCTATGATTTTGCAACGACGGACCTATTACTATCAAATGGTGAAATTCGCCTTCAGGTTCATCTTGGTAACCACTTAATTATTGCAGACATGGCGACAAGCCCTCAGGCTGCTGTAATGGCCATCGAACCTCTTGAGCAAGCAGTAACGTGCAAACTGAAACTCGAAATTCGGATTCCACTCCATCCGAAGGAGCTCCCTCAACTATCAACGGAGGACGAACGCGTCTGATCCATCAGTGACCTCAACTGCATTTTCCACACCCTACCAACTTTGGATGAGGTACTGAAGAGGTCGAGATTGTATTTGCATTACACCATGAGATAGCTGTGGCAAGGTCATCGAGCCATACTTTGGATGCACATGCAAGTAGTCGAAGGCCCAGGATATGTTGTGACAATGTTGCCCTCTGTCACACATCGATCATCGACAACCAGAATACACTCACCCACAAATATTGATCACCAGGCACTCTAAAACCGCGACCTCGAAATACTGTACGGCTCTCCGATGTCCACATGGTGGCCCTTTCGATTCCATGTCTCAGCGTTGGCTAATCACTAGCACTCTTAATCGATTGTTGTCGGCACGGTTGGCAGTAATGTTTGACACTAGTAGGTCTGCCCATGGAAGCCCGGCTCTGCAACCGTTCCAGAACAAGTCGCTATATACAGTACTAATGTCCGAAATTCGATGTCGGCCTAGGTCGAGTCCAATATGCTAATTCACCTGTATACCGAATATTCTTATTGCCGCCATCCATCAATCAAGCACAGCCATTCAAGATGGGCCGCTCATAGAAATTATAACTGCGCATAACGATGCGACGTTGCCATTGGACGATGAAATCTGGCTCTTTGATGTCTTCATCGCATTTCCCCGCCACCCGTTGCCATATATCATTCTCACAACTGCCTGCCCTCATATATCAAATTTCGCCAGGATCCCAACGAACCTGAACCACCGCCCCTTCTTTTTTTCCATCGCTGAGTCTTCAGGAAACGCTGTCTTTATTGCACAATCCATGTCTTCTGATGTAGTGTCTGAATTGGAGGGTCTTCTGCTAAACAATTATGCATCAGGTATGTCACTTACATTTGTGGTCAGTGGCCCGGATACATCTGACGTTCTCATGCAGTTGTAATGGTCACCGTCGTTACATATGATTATTGTAAGTAATACGTTTGTGCATGAACTTTGCTTTGTACCGGAATGACCTTCACGACTTGACTCCTCATAGTCCTCACATTTCCCAGTGAGGTATGTGCGCATCCTTCTTCCAAAGTTGTTTCCCAGCTCAGCACCTGCTTAGATTAACTATATTTGGGTCAGGAAACGTTCAGCAAGCAGATACGGCCTCACTAACACACCATAGAGCAAGCCCTGGACCTTGGTCTCTACGCTGTTCGTTGTGGTGTGTATAAACCTTCTTAATACACTTTTAAGCACGTACTACGAGACTAACTACTCGGCTAGGTCCGTTATATCGGCCTTTATTGTGCTTTGTAAGTCTGTCGCTGCGCAAACTATTTCGAACAGCATAGTTCACTCTAAACTTGCTTGCAAGCGTCATTTCCCTCGGTATGTTCAAAACCGAAAGTCGAGTTGGATTTGTATGAACTCGGAACATTTTCAGTTGGCAGCACCTTTTTTCCAGGTCCCGAGATAGTGAGTTCTCAGTTTAATACTTGGGAAGACGCTAACGATGTGTTAGGCGTAGGCATTTGCTTTCTGCTAGCGAACTTGGTTACTGATGGCTACTTAGATGTAAGCAAACATCTTTACATCCACCGCTGCGCTCGAATGCAACGGGCGTACTCTGAAGGTACTGTCATCGTTCTCGCATTTTACTGGGGATTTACATTGTTTATCGCTGCCGCCGATCGTGAGTCGCTATTCCCTCTGACCCTACTATCCCCTTATCTCTTTGCCATCAATTACAGTGGTGATGGTTTTACGTGTTTACGCGATGTGGAATCGATCCAAGATTATTCTTGGCATCCTTTTGCTGTGCTACATAGTCGAAGTCATCTTCCAAGTTGTCACCACGGGTATTTTCGACAACCCTAATTCTTACTTGACAGGTATGTCTGCTCCATTCTGGAACTATATGTATAATCTGAAGCATCTGCCCTTTACTTCACTCCTTACTTTCCTTCAGTGTCGACTGTGCAATTCTACGGCTACTCGTTTTGCTACACCACATACGACCCGCTACCCCCCTTCCTCAAGTATTCCAACATTGCGCCACCTGTTTTCGATTTTCTGCTGTTGGTTCTCGCCGTCACCTCGACCTTGAAGCAGTCGATTGAGATGTATAAAGCTACAAAGCGGTGGCAGCCCAATCGGTACATGATGCTGCTTGCCAAGGAAGGTGTCCTTTACTTGTTCATGTACGTGCCTGCGCTCGTTTCCATTCTCCCCGTCCGTCTTTCCATGGTGTATAAGCTCAATTGAAACCCGACACACGAAGTTATGTCTGACCTTTTTTTTTTTGGCTCCTAAACCAGGAATTTACTCAACAACATCACCAATATGATGGGGAAGGTCGTGTCAAATCCATTAAACGCGGAATGGCTGCTCGTTCTCAGCATGTTGGGTGTCATATCTTTGTTTCCTATCATGCCTCGGTTCATCATGAGCATACGTCAGCTGTATGAAAGCGATCTTCGTGGCCGCTGGGAAGGGGTCGATACCGGGTTTGGTGTCATCATGACCATCTGATAGTATACATGTAGTCCCTTCAAGCCGCTTGCGTGAGGCACAATACTTGCTATTATAATCGATTCTCGCCGTTTGGCATTCTTGTGCTCCTGTCTGCTTCCTGTAACACTTGACTCCATCGTGAATGCACCATCAGGTCATTGCGCAGTCTATTCTGAGATCTAAGCTTCAATGCACCCGAGGGGTATCTCGTGCATGAACGTTTGGAGGATGGGTAAGCACTATACTGAGGCAATCCGCTGGGGCCTGATGGACTCGGATGGCAGAAACCCTGTTACGAGCATGGATAAGTGATTCCGTACGTCGGGGCATGGTCACTGAGGTGGTCGAGTCTCGAAGTGGTCCCAGCAGTATGTATGACCATTCCATTCAAAAAAAAAAGTCAACGAGACACAAACCAGACGTTATTCTAGTGTCCAACGTCCAACGGGAGGAACAGACTCGGTTCGAATGCCTCACAGACATAATTGTCGGGTCTGCTTTTTGCGTCTGTCTCAGAGGCCCAACTCGAAATTGATGTTGAATCGCGACTCAATGACTGACTGCACGCGATGAAATGTATAGTCGACCTGATCATGATAGATGAGTCTATCGAAATATTACTTGGTCCCCGCGCTTTAAGTAAATATAATATTCTACCTCGTATGTTAAAAGTCTGTCTCGTAACTCTCGGTCCTTTTCAACTGTTCCCACGTAGGAAAGCCAAAGGCAGAAGGCAGTCCGCTCCAAGCATCCTCCCTGCCATCTTCGATTTCCCTATGACAATAAATCATACAATTCGGGCAGAACCTGGAATCCCACCGGGGGTCCCACCGCATGAATGGGTCTCGAGAGCTGGGTCGATCTGGACACCACAGTTCTGTAATCGTGGCGAAATTCCCGAGAGCACATTTGACTTCGTCTGTGCAACATGGTCGCTGCCTCTTCAACCAGCCAAACGCGAGAGATCGTAGCTCTAGAAGCTTGTCCCTGCCCATGATACAAGACTTCTGATTGGCAGCTGTGAGGTGGTGTAAAGAGCCGTCGAAGTAGTACCCGTCGAGAATAGCGGTCAGAGGAGACGAGCAGATACAACGATACATGGCGACAGGCAGCAAGGAAAACAACCCAAACTCCCGAGCGAGGTTGATCAACTGGAAGTCATACTTGTCGCGTCCGGTGATGGGATGTACAAGGTCAGGTGGTAAGAAGAGAAGGGAGAACAAAGATGATGGGTAGCATTGCTTCATCCTCGAACAGGCCTCGTCGAATAACCAGCGTATTTCATATTTCTTGCCTAGTCGGAGAAAGGCTGTCAGCGCAGAGATGTGCATGGGCACCTCGGCAGAAATTCGCTGTCTGAGTGGAGTTAACGTCAAGGTGAGACCAAAAGTGAGTCAACTACACACGGTCTCGTGTACAATGTCTTGAGGACGATTTGAACCTCTAGCGCTGAGTCGTGCAGCGTCACGACGGGACAACCGTCAACTTTGCGGTCTGCGGACCTGTTGGTTTGCAAAGAAGACAACATGTCGCGGAATATCCTTGAGGCCGAAGAAAGAACAGCTCGGTGAACGCGGAAGCACCCTCCTTCCACGGCGAGGACGACGTTTCCGTCGCGCAACCATGGGTCGAGACGACGTGGACCCACCAAAGTTGCACCATTGGATAAGGGCATATAAGACCAGAAACCCACAGATGGTTGGGTGAAATTCCAGAGCGTCCGCATAGGATGGCTACGCAAAGGCATGTCCAATTGCATAGGTTTAGCACGGCCATTTGCCAACGAGGATGCCTTCAGGTCACCTCGAACTGATTACAACACCGGCAGCTTCATGTAACACTCATCAACCGGACTTCAATGAGCGGCCCAGGATTCTGCGGGAACGGTACTTGTGCCTTGCGGGTTGGGGGTTGGGCCACAAGAGGCTCATTGCCAAATCTGGATTGTTTCGCTTACCTCAGCAGTGGCCACGGAATTCATAGATCTGCCAACTGACCGGACAAGACATCGATAACACACAGCCTCCATAGATAGTCGTTTCATCTTCCATTATGGACACCATCCACATCGCTGACCTCCTTCTCACACTATCCATATCCAACGACGGCAAGGAAGAGCACTCGCAGGCGATCCTACTCTCTCTGATAATCGCACACGACATATCGAGAACGGCGCGTTCAGACGACCTGGCCTATTCGATCAACTATGCCACAGTGTATGCAACGCTCGTGGAGACACTTCCCAAGACACACTACACGTCCCTCGATGTACTCGTCAATCATGTTTTCGAGACGCTCTTTCGTTCGCACCCCGATGTACACGAGGCGTGCGTTGTCGCGACGCTGCGAGATACCTCGCCTCGCTTCACGATCGAGACGACACGCAGGAGAGATCAGACATCGACGGGCCCGTCCCAGTTCACCCTCATCGGACTCGGCTTTAGCGTCATCATTGGTGTGAACCCTCGAGAACGCGTCCAGAAACAGATTGTCTTGTTCGATATTACTGTCCAGCGGCAGCAGAGGACTGATCTGCAAGATCAGTTCCCCTTTCTCGGCCTCTCGACGTCTATTCGACAAGTATGGTCAACTGAATCACGACACGATTGGCGACGGGCTAATGTACACATTCACTTTATAGACATTTATTACATCAGAATACCAGACCGTGGAGGCACTCGCGTCGGCCGTCGCGTGTCACGTTCTCAAGTATACGAAGGACCCGGACGACAAAGTCATTGTCAAGCTCTCGAAACCAAGCGCCTTGCCCCTCGCGACATCTGCTCTAGTCCAGTTAACCCGAGGACAAGACGACTTTCCCGACGTCTTTGCACCTCGTGAGTTCCAAGACCGTTTACCACCTCTACCCGCATCAACGTATCTCGACGCAGAGGTGGCGGACAGAGGCACATCTTCCTCGTCGCATTCTGTCGCCCTTGCGCTGGGTTCGAATCTCGGCGACAGATTCGCCAATATTGAGACAGCACTCCGTCTCCTCGAAGTGCCAGTATCCTTGCTCAGCGATCTGGCCAAAGATGCCCAAGTGTCGGTCGTCGATACCAGTTTCATGTACGAAACCGCGCCGATGTACGTCACTGACCAACCTCAGTTTGCCAACTGTGCTTGCATGGTACGTCTCTGGTCCTACGTCCGTTTCTTGGGTATCCATGTTCATCGTCGTTCGCGATGCTTGGCTAGATCGAAACGAGCCTGTCTCCCAAGGAACTGCTCCGCCTGGTCAAGGCAATCGAGATGGTGATTGGCAGAGTGCCGAGTGTGCGTCACGGTCCACGTGCGGTCGATCTCGACATTCTAACATATGACGATCAACTCGTGGACACTCGCCCTCCCCACAGCCGGGCCAGTTTAGACAACTTGATTGGCGAGCTCGTCATTCCACATCCGCGCATCTGTGAACGCGAATTCGTGCTCCGGCCCTTGAACGAGTAAGCTACGTCACAGCATCCACTACGTGACTCTGAGCTAGCTCTTTGGGACAGCATGATCCCAGGTTTCGTGCACCCTGCATGTAACAAGACCATACGCACCCTTCTCCACGAACTGTTGTCTACTGCGAGGGAGGACGACCTCCCGATGCTCAAAGTGATGCCGTTCCCGAAATACCCCTCGGATGACGCCGCTCTCGTCAGGATTGAGGGCGTGCGGGTACCCCCAACAGCAAAATACTGGACAGTGTCTTCAACAGACCCCACTAAACGTGACTGTCCTCGTAAAACGCGCCTCATGGCCACACTCAACGTGACACCCGACTCCTTCTCTGACGGCGCCAAATACAACGGGCTCCCCGCCGCGATCGCCTACACAGTGTCCGCCGTCGCCTCTGGCGCCCATATCACCGACATCGGCGGCTACTCCACCCGTCCTGGTGCCGATTTCGTCTCGGCAGAGGAAGAAATCCGGCGCGTCGTTCCCATCATCCAAGCCATCCGCGCACACACCGACAACGCGGTCCGACATGCCCTCCTATCCGTCGACACCTTCCGCTGCGACGTCGCCGAACAAGCCGTCCGCGCGGGTGCCAACTGCATCAACGACGTTCACGCCTTTACGGGCCCTACCTATCCGCTCGATGCTGCCTCTGCGGACCACCTCGCCCAGATGCGGGGTGTGGCGAAGGACTTGGGCGTGCCGGTGGTGTTGATGCATTCCCGTGGGGACGCAGGCGCGAATAAAAACTACGATGCGTATCATGGTGGGCTCGTCTCTGCCATCCAAACAGAGCTCGGACACAAGGTGGACGCGATCGTGCGTGGCCCAGGTGGGATCCGTCGATGGCTAATCTTCGTCGACCCCGGAATCGGGTTTAGCAAGCCCGTGGAGGGACAGTTGGCGCTCATGCGCGATTTGGGCAAGGTGACGGCGGACGAACCTGGGAATGTACTGGCGGGGTACCCATTGCTGTTTGGAGCGTCCAAGAAATCAGTGTTGGGGGCGGTGTTGGAAGAACCGGATGTGGAGGGGACATACAAGGGACGGAAGACAAGTGCGCAGGAGAGGCGATGGGCGACCGCGGCCGCTGTGGCGTGTGCTGTTCAACAGGGAGCGAGTGTAGTGAGGGTCCACGATGTGGCGGAGATGCGAGATGTCGTTGCTGTCGCTTCCGCGATTTGGGGTCGATAACACCGTGGGCCCCTTCTAGGGTTGCAGTGGCAACGTGTTGCAATTGCGTTGCCGATGACTACGAGTTTGATGGCATGCACAGTCGGTATGCGTCCCTGTGGTCGTAGAACATGCGTTCCGTGGCACGCCTTCTCGGGGTCTTCTTTCCCTTCTTCTCAACCTTTGGTGTTTGTGCCTTGGCCATGTCAACACACACGAGAGAACCGTGGACTAGTATACGGCCAAGTTGTTTGAGCGCGTGCGCGATGCGGGGGACAACCGACAACGTACCTTTTCCTATGTTGTCAACGATGGGGACCTCGACCTGATCTTACAAACGTCCCATGTTGACAGGCAGCAAGAGAGCAGCAACCCAATCGAATACCTCTCTCCCTTTTGCAATCTCACCTCTTTAAACCAGGGCTCAGATACACTATCCATAAAAGTCAGGCTAGAAGCTCGTCGAGAATCTCGGCGTTTTTTGGAGGGGGTGTCGATTCAACGAGTGACTCAGAATCATCCCCATTGGACATATCGACCACTGTGAGGAACGTCCTGATTGAGAGCGCCAGGTCGTCCGGGTCATTGTAGGTGGCGTCCGTCGTTTGCAGGAGGCGGACAGGGTTTGTGGTGCGAGGTGGATCAGCGATCACAGGGAGTATTTGCATCTGTCCAGCTCGTCAGTGTCAATGGGCCAGCCAACTTCATGAAGGATGGAGGCATACTGGTTACGTGTCCCGTAAATGTCCATCATCTCGATGCGAGGCGGACCCGTGACCGCCAGGAGTATTCGTATCTGTCCAGCCCGTCAGTATCGACAGTCCATCCGACTTGCTCAGGGACGGAAACCTGCTGGTTAAATGTCGCGCAAATGTCAGCCATCTCGACATCGCTGGATGAACTGCGACGAGTTCGTGCACAGGGTTGTTGAGCTTGCCTGTTCATCGAAATAGCGGGGTATGGTGCCTTTTATGGTAGTAAAAGGCATTAGATATGATATTGCCATGCGCTCGATCACCCCGACAGACCTGTCATTTTATGGAGAACACTCTTCAAGAACGTGCTAGGATCCGTAGTTTGTATGGGGCATGTCGTGAACTGGTGTAATGCGGACTCGATATCGAGTCCCGGAACCAAGACATGACGAACAATCGTAGACTGCCCTTGGAAAAGATGGAAGGTTTGGCCAATATTCTCTGCTTGGCTGGCCGTCGCAACGAGGTCATCTAGCGTGAATCCGAGTAAGAATAAGCGCCAAAGGCATGCGTGAACAGACCACCATGGTCCATATTGAGAATAAGGAAACAGGGTTATGAATTAATTTTCGCACCACGAGCAAACAGAAACTCCCTGACACTTTCAAACCGACAATTGTGTATATTGGTGAAGATGTCGTCCACAAAGACCGGTGCGTAGCAATTCCGAGGAATGATTGAACATTGCTGACAGTTCAGTAAGACCAAACAATAGTGCTCCGCACAGGTCGCTCTAAGGACGTGTCGGTAGTCGCGTTCCAGCCTGATGGGATGCATGTTTTAGGCGAGAGCGGCAAAGAGATCCGACGATGGCGACTTGCGGACGGCCAAGAAGTGGGGAGGCAAGTGGGG
>JBBPNO010000783.1:0-14925 GCA_038090915.1 Boletus eberwhitei
TGACCTGACGTTCATAAGTAGCCCATCAATTACGCTGCACAAGTTCATCGAAAATATAATACGCGACGTACCTCCGAACTTCTCGACGGCCTTCTCGGAGGTAGAAAAACACGGACCCCGTTATCAAGACGTCACAGATGGCTCCAAAAAGCGCGGACCGTGGGGACCACTGATAAGTAAAGGGAAGAGATTAGAGGATAACTCGATGATCAGCGGACGTACTGGGGTAGAATAAAAGACCTTTTGGCTGCGAGTAACGAGGCTGAGTAGACTGTCTCAGCTAATGGAGATAGACGATGGAACAGACTATACATACACCATGTATGTCCAAACTTTGTAGTGGGGGAGCGACTCAGTATTGTCATACAAATTAGGGGAGGTGGGTACGAACTCAGTCCGAACGCTGTGAATGTGGGGGAGATTCAATTCCATTTATCCAATCGTACTGGAACCGCGTACCGAATTGTATCAACGATGTCGCTATCTATGCCCACCTCCCTCAGTAACATGTTGCATGAATACAGAAGGCATGTTACTCACAATCAACAAAGTTAGGAGCACATTTCGTCCACTAACTAATTCCAGTCCCCTCTGTTAGGAAACCTGTGAAAGGAAAATGTCCGAACTCACTTATCCAAATTCTGTGAGCAAAAAAGCTGTTCGTGTGAGCTGACCATGTCGAGAACGATCGCGTAAATATGGCCGATACTCACCACTGGACTACAGAAGCCACAACATGCTTGTAATTTACGGGTCAGCATCGCAGCCTCGAAACGGGCTCGGGATGTAATTCAAACTTACATTGCTGAACATTGCAGCCTGTTAAAACCATTTGGTTGGAATACCTCGACAAGACGCAACTGGATCTACCTACCATCACTTCCCTATGCGAGCATTCCCGTCGACAACCGATCAGACTGAGTCCACGAGTCCACCAAACCTACACTCACCATGGGAGTTTCGGAGGATTGTGTAGGGCAATCACGCCATGGTACAGTACAAGGAACTTCAAATGAATTCTGACATTGAAAATTGCATGCAGAATATCCATCACCCTAGAGTATCCCATCAGACGGGGTGAGAATCTGTTATCATTCACCAACGTCGACGCGAACATACAGAAGGAATGACACCTAGCAGCCACTCATGTTCAGAATGGCCCGTACGACACAAACAAAACTACGCACCAAGGCCTTCAGTGACCTGAGGTCTTGAGGAAAACTCGAAAAGTAAAATATGGACTGCCCAACTGTACACCCGAATAACCTAATGATTCCAATCAGCCCCATCATGTCCTATTGACCCACCTGACATCATCGACAAGCCAGTGAGTTTCACGTTAGTAGTCATGTCCGCCAAATCCATCATCGTTGAAACCACTTGGTTGACGCTGAGCAAGTGCAAAAGAGAACTACTTACGCCAATGACACCATGAATCCTACATTAATTGTCAGCTTGGTATACGATGAGACTTGAATCAAGCTTACCGCACAACGCCGTCCCCGACTGGGGCATAATTATAGAAATTGAGGACATCGGAAAGTTGATTGTGAGGGTCAGATTTTTAGTTCCACAAAGATGGCGCCGCCGCAGAGTGACGCCTACATGGGCAAACTGGGGCCATCGGCATATAGTTGCTGAACAAGATTATTTCAAGACCCGACTCATTGTAGACCTGGTTGAGAAACCCAATATGTTCATAGCGAGGTGAGCGATGACCTGTCGGAGTAATCGGGTGAGAATACTAAGCGGGAATTAGTCACCGCGAAAGGTACTTGTGGCCCCAGCATCACCAGGGGACTGATAACGTTTCCAAATAACAACCTCCAGGCTTGAAGCTGTATGCCCCGCTGACGCGCCAAATGTCAACCAATAGAACGTAGAGGCCCAGCAGCTTGACAAGTCTCCCCCGATGGGCCCTTCAGCCGCTCTACATTGTCTAAGGTGCATCGTATCTGAATCTACAATTGGATGCGGTCCACCTGCTTCTCAGGCTTACGACTGCCCAGAAACCTTGGTTTTGGCGCCGTGGTAGAGTATGGCAAAATGGTCGTCCCTGATTTGAGCATGCTCACACGCCAAGTAAAAGGGGATGCTCTGGTGCCTTCATAATTGCACCTCACAGTGGGGTAGGCGCTTGGGTAGGCGTCTTCAGATCATCGATCATCGAAGGGGTGCTGATTGGTCGATATCAAGCGGTCTCGGGCTCGCCTTGGTCAGGCGAACACTGATGGCATCGAGACTTTGGATATTCTTGTTCATCGTTGACATGATTACTTGGGCCATTGACACAAAGAACCCTACTAATATGCTAATCGTTAGCTAGGAATGGTATACAATAATTCAAAGTCGGGTCAATTGAGCTCACCAGATTCCACTCAAGTTCAAACTGAGCATCTTTACAGTCACATCAGAAAGTGATTTTGAGCTGGAGAGGTCAAATATTAAATAGGTTCCATAGATCTAGGTACTACGGCACCATGGAAATCGATGGAATGAGGCCTGGGGTTGAGAACGCCAGAAAAAATAGCTCAGCTCCACTATTTTGCTTTGCATGAAGTTGATTGATGAATTGATCAAATGCGAACAGTGATCATGAGGAAATACATAAATAATTTGCTGGGACACCCATCCGCGGTGATTAGTCACTTGAACATTGGGACGGAGTACATAATTTTTGCTAGTGTTCGAGTCACCCAATTACTCCGACAGGTCACCATCCACTCACTTGATCATTTGGCTAGGCGTCATTCTGTGATCCGAGTCTCGGGCTCTCAACTATCCGATGTCTTCAAATTTTGCAATTATGCCCAACTCGGGGCCGGCTTTGTGTGGTAAACTTGACTCAAGTCTCAACTATACCAAGCTAACGATTAGTAGGATTCATGGTGTCACTGATGTAAGTAATAATAAAAAATCCACCTGCCAAGCATCGTGACAAGTCGTTTCAACGATACGGTGGAGTTGACGGACATGACTACGAACGTGAAACTGGCTTGTTGACGATGTCAGATGGGTCAGTGAGATAGGATGGGGGCTGATTGGAACCGGAATCATTAGGCTATCTGGATGTGCTCTTGGGCAATCGATGTTTTACTTTTCGAGTTTTCCTCAAGACCATAAGTCATTGAAAACCTTGGTGCGTAGCTTCGTTTGTATCGCACGGGCCATTCTGAATATACGTGGCTGCTAGGTGTCGTTCCTTCTGTATGTTCATGTTGACATTGGTGATTGAGAAAGATTCTCACTCCGTCTGATGGGATATTCTAGGGTGATGGATGCTCTGCATGCAATCTTAAATATGAGGATTCATTGGAGGCTCCTTGTACTGTGTCATGGCACGAGTATCTTAACCTGTCCTCCGCAACTCCCGTGGTGAGTGTAGGTTTGGTGGATTCGTGGATCAAGTCTGATCAGTTGTGGATGGGAATGCTCGCGTAGGGAATTGTTGGTACGTTGATCAAGTTGAGTCTTGTCGAGGTATCCAAACCAAATGGTTTTACCAGGCAGGCAACTTCATCCATGTAAGTCTTTGTTACATCCCGAGCCCATATTGAGGCTGCGATGCTGATCCGTACAACACAAGTATATTGTGACTTCTGTGGTCCAATGGTGAGCATCGGTCACATTTACGTATTCGTTCTCGACATAGTTAGCCCACATGAAAAGCTTTTTTGCTCACAGAATTTGGATAAGTGAGTTCGGACATTTTCCTTTCACAGGTTTCCTCACAGAAATAATTGGAATTAGTTAGTGGACGAAATGTGCTCCTAACCTTGTTGATTGTGAGTAACATGCCTTCCGTATTCATGCAACATGTTACTGAGGGAGGTGGGCATAGATAGCGACATCGTTGATACAATTCGGTACGCGGTTCCAGTACGATTGGATAAACGGAGCTGAATCTCTCCCATAATCGTAGCGTTCGGACTGAGTTCGTACCCACTCCCAAATTTGTGTGACAACACTGAGTCGCTCCCCCACTTCAAAAGTTTGGACATACGTGGTGTTTGTATATTCTGTTCCGTCGTCTATCTCCATTAGCTGAGACAATCTACTCAGCCTCGTTACTGCTAGCGAAAAAGTGCTTTATTCTACCCCAGTATGTCCGCTGTTCATCGAGTTATCCTCTAATCTCTTCCCTTTACTTATCAGTGGTCCCCACGGTCCGCGCTTTTTGGAGCCATCTGTGACGTCTTGATAACGGGGTCCGTGTTTTTCTACCTCCGAGAAGGCCATCGAAGAGTTCGGAGGTACGACGTATTTTTGCTGGAACCGTGCAGCGTAATTGATGGGCTACTTATTATCGTTAGGTCACAAAACTATCTTCGACACTTGACGATCGTATTTATCAACATGGGGCTCTTTACATGGTGAGCGAGTAATGTCTGCTGTCCAATTTATTCTTGATCGTTCTGCCTCAGTCTCCTTTCGATTTGGTGGTCTCTGCTGGTACGTCTGGCATTCATGATCGTTGCGAGAGTACAAAGGTAACGAGGATGGACGCAGTACGTCATACAAGGCGGACAATACTATATTTCAATGCCGACAACCTTTGTATGCGGAGGTGAGTATTTCCACTTCGTGGACGTTTTGAACTGAATCGGTGCTGGCCGTTTAGCGTATGCCAACTCGATGATGGCCGTGTAAGCAGTTTCACCATGCGCTCCGCTGCTGAGCTGATATATGCGTTCGAGACTAGGGTGAATGCACGAAGATCGGTACGAGAGCGAGAACAGGATCTGATAGAAAACGGCCATAATCTTGCTACCATTGATATCAAGTAGGCTTCGCCCGAGGTACTGTTTGGATCAAAGTACATGATCTAGGGGTTGCCCCCTGGTGTTGGCGTATCTGACCATGGGCCTGTGGATAAAATAAATTTCGTTCTTCAAAGCTGACTCAAACTTGTAATATATTAACCTCTAAATTACACAATAGCAAGCAAGAGATAGACAGGTCATCGACCCAGTCCCAGTCATCGGTAACTGAAACCCGTCAACGTCCACGGACTATTTATCGACCGACCTTGACAACACTGCATGTTCGTCATGAAGCGAAGACGACGCTGACGCTCCCACCGACATCATGATCGACCACGTCCGCCTCGACGCTCGCACCCGTGCACCCTTCGGCGCTAGGCCCGCACCCCGCAGCCGCCTCCGCCTGAATTTACCTATTGGATTCCGACCTCAAATTCACCATACACTCGTCCGAGAGTAAGCTGAATATTTGCGCGAAGGCTGGTACGAGAGTACGAGTGAGTACACTCTTGCCGCCATCGATATCAATCAGAGTTTAGGTTTAGAATGATCGTCCTGTCAATATTAATGGTGCAGTGTGTCTGACCATTCTTGTGATACTTGGGCATATCGCTTGGCAGGGAAGGAAGCAAAAAAAAAATGGACAAATCCGGACTCGAACCGGAGACCCCCCGCACTCAGCGCCATGCTAAGCGGATGTGATAACCAGCTACACCATATGCCCCCATGCAAAAACATCATTTTCCGAAAAGACAGATAAAAGAAAAAGAGAAAAAAAAGAAAAAGAAAAAGAAAAAACAGCGTGAGAACACGTCAACCCGCGCTTCTGCACAGCCACCCGCGTGATCGAACGCCGTCCTCGTCATTTTCAGGATTGCTGTCGAAACAGCCCAACGAATCCCTCGAATGGACGGCGAGCGAGAAGCAGAGAGCAACGACACTGGCAGTTCAACACACCCCGATGTCGCCATGGACGATGAGCAAGACCAACGACAACATCCACAACAACGGATTGCCACCGAATCACTCGCCAAGGACGACGACGCTACGACCATGCCACCGTTGGTATCCCCGTCGAACCCAGAACCCGTAGCGGGCGAGTTCCAGACCCCAGTGTCTGCTGCGTCCGATCGGCCATTGGTCACAGCCGAGGAGGACGTGGCGATGGACATAGCCGAAGGAGAGGAACAGCCAGGGAGAGCCGATCGTATAGGCAGCGAGGCATCAGAGCCTACAATCGCCATAAATTTTACGGAGTTACCACCACCAGCCGAGGAACTCGCGGAGGTGAAGCGAGACGTCAGCGTGCCACCCATCCAGCCCAACACAGAACCTGCGCCAACACAGTCGCCCGCACCCGAGTCATCTATGCCATCCTCGAATACGTTACCGTCTAGCATGCGGCTGCCACCACTCTCTTACATCGAGGGTCACCCTCAGGAACGTCAACTGAATGTCACGGATGCGTTGAGTTATCTCGACGCCGTCAAGGTCCAATTCCAGGACCAACCGGAGGTGTACAACCAATTTTTGGACATCATGAAAGACTTCAAGAGTCAGCTGTGAGTCGTCCCTGGTTCCTCGACGGATGAGATGGTCATGTTTCGTACAGGATAGACACGCCAGGTGTGATCAGACGCGTCTCTCACCTGTTCAGTGGGCATCCGGCGCTCATCCAAGGGTTCAACACGTTCCTTCCGGTTGGTTACCGTATAGACTGCTCTATGGATCCACTACAATCTACTATGATCACTGTTACTACACCTTCCGGAACGACACTTCAGTCAACCCGCGACGAGCCAACTGGCCCAAACGGTTCACAAGGCTCTTCCTTTCCTCGTCTCGACGGACCAGCTGTAGGCCCATCTACCCCCCTTCCACCCGATCCGAGCGTGTATGGCGTGGGGTTGGACAGCGTATCCATCGAACCTGCCGTGCAATACGTGCAGAAAATCAAACAGCGATGTGACGAAGCGACATACCGTCGTTTCCTAGAGATACTAGGGAGGTATCATAACATGGCTGACGCTGTCGATGAGGCAAGTCCATTTTGCGCGCATATATGCTGCCTATAGATCACTGAATGGCGTGTTACATCCAGAAGGAAGTGTCCGCCGAAATCGCTCGACTGTTCAAAGATGATCCCGATTTGCGTTCGGATTTTCGAATATTCATGCCCGAGAAGAGTCAAGCATTCTTCGATGACATGGAAGATAGTCTCCTTTCCGCTCCTACGGAGGCCAGGCGCACGAGATCCAACACGCCTCTGGACAGATCGACACGGCGTAGACCCGAAGTCTCCCTTGCAGCAGCCGCAGAAGCAGCTACTGTCCCCCAGAAGCGAAAGCGCAAAGTCAACGAACGCGAACGTGAGAGAGAGATAGCGCCTAAGACTGCACCCAATCAGCGTGTACGTCTTTTTTTAGCCCTACCCTCACCCGAGGTGCTAACGCTGAGCACAGCCCAAACAGGCAACTTTGGCCGTTAACGGCACTGCCAATGGCGTGGATCGAGTTCCATCTCCAGGCATTTCCTCGCTCCGTCAGGTGCAACTGCAGCAGGCGCAACAATCGCAGTTTACTGCCTCTTCTATCCCTGCGCCAAACCTCGACGAAACGCACTTTTTCGACCGCGTCAAACGAGCCATCAACAATCGCGACGCGTTCAATGAATTCTTGCGCCTCGTTAATTTGTTCACCCAAGAGCTAATTGATACGGCCCGCCTCGTCCGCGAGGCACGGAATTTCCTCGGAGATGGCGAGCTCATGCGTCAGTTTAGAGAGATCCTCGGCTGGGATGACAGGAGAGAGAGGGAGAGATGGTTGTTGGAGGAGCAACAACAACAACAATCGTGGGCGCGTGCACAGGGCCAGAGTGCACCCAACATGCCTCTGAGACCGGGCCGAATCAATACTGGATTGCAGCTGGGCAGCTACAGGCGTATGCCATCTACCGTACGTATACATCCCCTGCAGCCAGCGGGATTGCTGACCATCGTGGTTGACGTGCACAGGAAGCTCAAGTGACTTGTTCGGGGCGTGACGAGATGTGTAAGTCGGTCTTGAACGATGAGTGGGTCTCTCATCCCACATGGTCGAGCGAAGACTCGGGATTTATCGCCCACAAGAAGAACGTCTACGAAGAAGCCCTCCATCGTTCGGAAGAAGAGCGGCATGAATACGACTTTCACATTGAAGCGATCGTTCGCACGATTGGAATGCTCGAACCGATTAACAACAAGATTGCCCAACTCTCCCAGGAAGAACGTGCCGTGTTCAAGCTAAAGCCCAACTTGGGTGGATCCGGGAAGAGCATACACCAGCGCATCATCAAGAAGATATACGGTCGGGAAGCTGGTTTGGACGTGCTCCAGGCAATGCAGGACACCCCAGCAGTCGCCATTCCTGTCGTACTCATGCGGCTCAAGGAGAAAGAGGAAGAGTGGAAACGGGCACAAAGGGAATGGAACAAGATATGGCGCGAAGTCGACGCACGGAACTACCACAAGTCGCTCGACCACCAAGCCATCAACTTCAAGACGACGGATAAAAAAGCGATCACCGCGCGTGCGTTTGTCTCGCAGATGGAGGCGGTGCGGGATGAACAAATGGACAAGCGGGCGTCATACATTGACCCGTTGTTTACGCGCACGCGACCGAGACATCAGTTGGCGTATGATATCGAAGACGTGGGCGTGCTGCAAGACGTCATCAAGTTGACGTTGTCGCTGTTGGATCGGACGCAAGGCCAAATTAATGGCGCGGATCGCAAGCGAGTCGAGGCGTTCTTAAGGAGTTTCATTCCACTCTTTTTTGTCCTCGACCACGAGGCATTTAATCGGGCGTTCGTTGTGCAAGAGGTGGTCGACGGGGAAGGTGGGGACGATGCAAGTAGCGTTGCTGACGACGTCGAGACGGCGAGCGCGGTGAGCGGGAGCTCATCGCGTACGGGAGGGAACCGAGGTCGCAAGGCGGGTGGCGCCTCCACAAGCGGTGATTTGAGAAAGAAGTTGTTGAAGAGTGAACAAGCTAAGTCGACCAGCCGGAAGACGCGTGCCCAAGATGGGACCTCACCTGTTCCATCTCGACCTGTGTCACCAACGCCGCCTGACGCGATGCAAGTCGAGGGAGTGGAGGAAGGGAAAGCCGAAGCTGAAGCCGAAGCCGAAGGCGCTTCGCCATCAAGGCCTGCGTCACGAAAACACGTCTTTTTCGGTAACAACATATACTATGTGCTATTGCGATTACTCGAGGTAAGTTGAGCATGCCGCATTGCTCAACACGGGGACTAATGAACCGGTTCTGTTAGGTGTTGTATTCCCGTTTCTTATTTTTTAAGAACCTTGCCCTATCGATGGCCAACCAACCCCCGAAAAGCGCTACTGCCACTGCGGCTTCCAAAAACAAGTTATCGACATTGCCCCAGTCCGTCCAGCTGGACGAAAGAATCGCGCACGCGGAGCACTATTACGATCTCACCCTCGAATCTTGCGAACGATTGTTTGACAACGAGATCGATCAACATGCATTCGAGGAACAAATGCGGTTCATGTTTGGATACCGGGTTTGTTTCCGTTCTCCAACCCAATTTGATACCGACTCAGCTGTGCGACATAGGACGCATACCGTATATTCACGATTGACAAGGTGCTGGGTGCGTTCATCAAACAGGTGCAGCTCGTGCTGTCAGACCCTCGGTGTCACGATTTGCTCGAACTTTTGAGACGAGACCGAGCATTGTCGTCGCCCACAATGCAAGATCAGACGAATAGCCGGCGATTAGCAGAGAACATCATGGGTCCGGACGAGAACATCTACCGAATCGATTGGGTGCGTCATCCCGCATGCTGCTACTCGGTTGATATACTGAAAGCGAGACTAGATACAGAGCGCGAAGACGATGACGGTACAGTTGTTGGCAAAAGACGACTCGAAGGCCTATGACGCGGAAATTCTAGCTGAGCGATGGCAGTCGTACATTGACGCGTACGTTTCGGTAGGTGTTTCTCTTTTGTGTCGTCGTGCGAGTAAACGCAGGGCTATCAGGGTGACTCGGCGCACGGTCTTCCTATATCCAGACTCCAACGACCGTTTTTGAAAAAGTATGTCGAAGTCCAAATGTAGTTTCATCTGGTCTCGCTCGTTGACACGCACACGTACTTTCAGGAACGTACGACCATCTGTGACGGCAACGACGCCCGACGTGCTTGCATGTGGTGCGCTGGAGATCCGTGTATGTGTGCGTACGTATCGCTTGTTTTACGTCCCGCATACGGAAGACTTTTTGCTCCACGTGGTGAGCGAGGATGAGAAGGTGAGAATGGGGGAGAGGAAGACGAAGTTGAGGGAGAGGCAACAAGCGTGGGCGAGGCAGGTGGAGACGGGCGAGTGGTTGTCTGAGCGGAGGATGGTCACGAGTGCGATCCAGGGAGAGGAGGCGGAGCCTGCACCAAAAGGGAATTCAGACCCGAGTACAGGTGTGGGTGCAGGTGCGGAGGCGGCTGCGGGGTGCGGGCCTAGCGCCGAAGGGAGCACGAGTGCGAGCGTCGGGGCGGACGTGGTCGACCATGATGTCGGTGCGAGCATCAGCGTCGTCTCTGCTTCATGACGAACATGCAGTGTTGTCAAGGTCGGTCGATAAATAGTCCGTGGACGTTGACGGGTTTCAGTTACCAATGACTGGGTCGATGACCTGTCCAACTCTTGCTTGCCATTGTGTAATTTAGAGGTTAATATGTTACAAGTTTGAGTCAGCTTTGAAGAACGAAATTTATTTTATTAACAGGCCCATGGTCAGACACACCAACACCAGGGGGCAATACCTAGATCATGTACTTTGATCCAAACAGTACCCCAGGCGAAGCCTAATTGATATCAATAGTAGCAAGATTATGGCCATTTGCTATCAGATCCTGTTCTCGCTCTCGTACCGATCTTCGCGCATTCACCCTAGTATCCAACGCGTGTATCAGCTCGGAAGCGGAGCGCATGGTGAAATTGCTTACACGGCCATCATCGAGTTGGCATACGCTAAACGGCCAGCACCGATTCAGCTCAAAACGTCCACGAAGTGGAAACACTCACCTCCGCATACAAAGGTTGTCGGAAATGAAATAAAGTATTTTCCGTCTCGTATGACGTACTGCGTCGGTGCTCATTACCTTTGTGCTCTGACAACGATGACGAATGCTAGACGTACCATCAGACACCACCCAATCGAAATGAGGCTGCGAGACATAACGATCAAGAATAATTCACATTGGACAGCAGACATGACTCGCTCACCATGTAAAGAGGCCCATGTTAATAAACACCATCGTTAAGTGCCGAAGATGGTTTTGTGACCTAACGTTCATAAGTAGCCTATCAATTACGCTGCACAATTCCAGCAAAAGTGTATTGATATACTTCATACCTCCGAACCTTTCGATGGCCTTCTCGAAGGTAGAAAAACACGGACCCCGTTATCAAGACGTCACAGATGGCTCCCAAAAGCGCAGACCGTGGAGACCACTGAAATATGAAGGAGATAATATTAGAGGATGACTCGGTGGGCGGACGATCAGCGGACGTACTGGGGTAGAATAAAGGACCGTTTTGCTGTCGGTAGCGAGACTGAATAGAGTGTTTCAGCCGATGGAGATGGATGGTGGAACAAAATATACAAACACCAGGTATATCCAAGCTTTTGTGGTGGGGGAGCGACTCAGTATTGTCACATAATTTTGGGGGAGATGGGTACGAACTCAATCCGAACGCTGTGAATGTAGGGGAGATTCAGCTCCATTTATCCAACTGTACTGGAACCGCGTACCAAATTGAATCAACGACGTCGCTATCTATGCCCATGTCTCTCAGCAAAATCTGCATGAATAACACAAACCATGCTACTCACAATCAAAAATGTTAGGAGCACATTTCGTCCACTAACTAATGCCAATCCTTTCTGTTAGGAAACCTATGAAAGGAGAATGTGTGAACTCACTTATCCAAATTCTATGCGCAAAAAAACTGTTCATGTGGGCTGACTATGTCGAGAACATTGGATAAATGAAGCTGATGCTCACCACTGGACCACGGAAGCAACAATATACTTGTAATATCCCGGGTCAGCATCGCGGCCTCGATGTGGGCTCGGGATGTAACAAGGACTTACATGAATAAACATGGCTGCCTGGTAAAACCTTTCAGTTGGGATACCACGACAAGACCCAACTGAACTTATGTACCATCATTTCCCTACGCGAAGATTCCCATCCACAATCGATCAGAATTTAAGTCCACGAACCCACCACATCAACGCTCACCACGGGATATTCGGAGGACAGGATAGGGTACTCGTGCCATGGCACAGTACAAGGAACTTCCAATGAATCCTGACATTGAATATTGCATGCAGGGCGTCCATCACCCTATGAGTATCCCATCAGACGAAGTGAGAATCTGTTATCAATCGCCGACGTCGACGCGAACATACAGAAGGAATGTCACCTGGCGGCCGCTTATGTTCAGAATGGCAAGTACGATACAAACGAAACTACGCACCAAGGCCTTCAATGACCTGAGGTCTTGAGGAAAACTCGAAAAGTAAAACATGGACTGCCCAACTGTACATCCGGATAACCTAATAATTCCGGTCCCAATCAGCCCCATCCTATCTCAATGCTCATTGACCCACCTGGCATCGTCGACAAGCCAGTCAGTTTCACATTCGTAGTCATGTCCGTCAAATCCATCATCGTTGAAACAACTTGGCTGACGCTTAGCAGATGGAAAAAACTTACATCAGGGACACCATGAATCCTACGCTAATCGTTAGGTAGGGATTGTGTACGATGAAACTTGGGTCAAGCTTACCACACAGCCCAGGCCCCAACAGGAGCCCAACTTCAGAGTTTAAAGACACTGGAGAGTTGATTTCGGGCCCCACAAAGATAAAGTCACCACGGAATGAAGTTCGTATGGGGGGAATCATACTTACGGGGCATCGCCATATAGTTGCTAAACAAGATTTATATCAACGCCCGACTTACGATGGACGTGGTTGAAAAACCTAATATGTTCACAGTAATGTGAGCGGATGACCTGTCGGAGTAATGGGGTGAGAATACCAAGCAAGAATTATGTACACCATCCCCAATATTGAACTGATTAGTTACTGCGAACGGGTGTCCAAGAATCACCAGTGGGAGTTCTGGGACTGATAAGGTTTTCAAAATAACCCTTGTCACAGGGTATGACTGGCTGACGCGCCAATCTAAGTTGCACCCGCGTTAAAGATATAAAAAGGACCCTGATTTAGCTCACACGCCAAGTAAACTGGACGGGGACTTACTCCAACGCCTTCATAACTGCACCGCATACTGGTAGGCGTCTTTAGATCCTCGATCATCGATAGCGTGCTGATTGGTCAATACGGTCCTGCAGTGGTCAGGCGAGCACTGATGCTGGCATCGAGAGTTGGGATATTCTTGTTTTCATTGACATGATTACTTGTGCCATTGACACAAAGAACCCTGCGCTAATCGTTAGCCAGGAATTACTTAACGGTGTACAAATTAATGCAAGTCAGGTCAATCTCACCGAAGCGCACTCAAGCTCGAACCGAGCATCTACAGTCACGTCGGAAGGTAGACGTTGAGTTCCAGAGGTCAAATATTAGGTTCCACTGATCTAGGTGCTACGGCACCATGGAATGAGGCCTGGGTTTGAGAACGCTATGTAGCAAAAATAATTTAGCACCACTACCACTATTTTGCATTGCTTTACGTTGACTGACGAATTGATCAAATGCGAACAGTGAGGTGGTGCGGAACAAATTGCATTTGCACAGCTTGCCCAACGGACGCCCCAACTTACACTCCTGTGCCATGCTGCAAAGCTTCATGTTCGTTTAGTTCTCCATCCAGTCCCGCAACTGACTTCCGAAAGCGTCACCACTCACAATACTTGCCGCAGGGTGTCCTCACTAGTTGGACTAGCCTCGAGTCGAGCACGCCGGGACGATCACCAGACCATCCATTCTAAATCGGTCTCTCCAACTTGAAAAACGCGCGTCGGGCCTGTCTGGCAAGTGTCTATCACAGCAAACCTCAGCAATTCGGTGGTCCGACATAAGGGTATGCACGTACAAGGATATCGATGGTAGCAAGAATGCCAGTGTAGTCACTGATACCTTTTTCTCTGTGTCGTGCCAACCTTCACGCAAATAGTCAGCCTATCTCGGACGCGTGTATTAGTCCAGAAGGGATGGACATGTTCACTTGAGGGGAAATTCAGCAAGTACGCTCGATATTGGACTCGTGAGGTCCGATGTTCAGTACTCAGTACCAGTCCCGGTCCGTGACCAGAAAGAGCAGGGCATTCCGTAACTGCAGAACGACATTTATTTACATGATAATTACAGGCAGGGCCAGATACACCAACACCAGGGGGCAATCCCTAGATCATGTAGTTTGATCCAAGCAGTACCTCGGGCGAAGCCTACTTGATATCAATAGTAGCAAGATTATGGCCATTTGCTATCAGATCCTGTTCTTGCTCTCGTACCGATCTTCGCGCATTCACCCTAGTATCCAACGCGTGTATCAGCTCGGAAGCGGAGCACATGGTGAAACTGCTTACACGGCCATCATCGAGTTGGCATAAGCTAAGCGGCCAGCACCGATTCAGCTCAAAACGTCCACGAAGTGGAAATACTCACCTCCACCCACAAAGGTTATGGGCACTAAAATAAAGTATTTTCCGTCTTGTATGACGTACTGCGTCGATGCTCATTACCTTTGTGCTCTGACAGCGATGATGAATGCTAGACGTACCATCAGACACCACCCAATCGAAATGAGGCTGCGAGGCGGAATGATCAAGAATAAGTCGCAATGGATATCAGACATTACTCGCTCACCATGTCAAGAGCCCCATGTTGATAAACACGATCATCAGGTGTCGAAGATAGTTTCGTGACCTGACGTTCATAAGTAGCCCATCAATTACGCTGCACAAGTTCATCGAAAATATAATACGCGACGTACCTCCGAACTTCTCGACGGCCTTCTCGGAGGTAGAAAAACACGGACCCCGTTATCAAGACGTCACAGATGGCTCCAAAAAGCGCGGACCGTGGGGACCACTGATAAGTAAAGGGAAGAGATTAGAGGATAACT
>JBBPNO010000784.1:0-14910 GCA_038090915.1 Boletus eberwhitei
CACTCACTACTAGTGTGACTAAATGCTATTTGATTCACTCTATTTGTCTCTTGTTATAGATCAGCCTTATTACTAAGGTTTGGTTGTTTCAATAGCCATCAAAGAATGGCTAATTGCAAAGAATATTAGAGATGTATGCAGTTTTCTCAGCCTAGCAGATTTCTATTGTAGATTCATTGAAGGATATATACAAATCACACATTTGTTGAATAATTTAACTAAGAAGAATATACCCTGTGATTGGAAAGAGGCTCAACAGACAGCATTTGACATACTTAAATCCAGATTCACCACTGCCCCTATTTCTGCTTATCTAACAACAAAGTATTCCAACTAGAAATGGATATTCCTGATCATATCACTGGAGCAGAACTTTCTATAAAATAAGGAGGAAAATGGCATCCTATTGCATTCTCCTCACAATTCATGACCTCCAAAGAACAAAACTTTCCCATAGTGGATAAAAAATACTTAGTATCATTAGATCACTCAAACAATGATATCATTACCTAGAAGGAGCATATTATCAGTTTGAAATCTGAAATGATCATGCTGATCTCCAATGGTTTGTAAAACACCAAGACTTTAACTATTGGCAAGCTTGATAGGTACAGTATCTAACATATTTCAATTTCAAATGGCTTCATAAGCCAGGTGCCACCATGAATTATTATAATATGAACATTTTCAAAACTTTTTATGCTTCATTCCTTTAAACATAAAATCACATGACCACACCACGTGATCATGAGAACAATTACGTAATCAGTCACATGACAAAGTCTAGAACCTAATCACATGACACACCTCATGTTATTAATCTCCACCCTTTTCACACCTTATCTATTCCCACATTCATTTCCGTCTTTCCACTAACATGAATGCTTCTTATATATATCTACTTATAATAAATAGTCACACACACAGCCTGGTCCATGCTCAATCATGTAACGTATAAAAAATAGACACTTTGGACAACTGATACTCCAGTCAAATCCACTTTGTTCCCCTGCTATAGTCATTGCATTGGCCTCTGGTCATTGTAGGCTGCAGTTGAATGGACAAGACCTCCATCCTCTTTACTTGAGCCAGGACATGTGTAGCCTACAACGCAGACATGAGCCTTGTGGAGACTTTGACGTTGAGGACCCATTGTTTCATAACACTTGGATTTGACTGTGATACACAACGCTCAGTTCCCAGAGCTAAGGGATAGTCTACAGTCTTTACCACTTGATGGTGATGAGTATAGCACTTGCTGAAATGCTAGTTCATATGCTTGTCTGGCGTTCATAAATAAGGATAACGTTGCTTTTGGGCATAGTGCACTAGCCCACGTCATTTGCTGAGGTCTAGCAGTTTGTATGTTGGTTCTATGCTAGTGAACCCAGGTTTGTGTGATCACCTGAAACATCACACATGGTACGATAGTGGGAATCATCATGGTTCTTTTTCATGTGTACATCCTGACATTTTAAGGAAAAGAAAAATTTGGAGTTTTTATCCCAGGTTGCTGTGGTCACCAGGATATGATCTAAGCCCTCTGTGGTCAGCAGGATCAAGATGTAGGAATCCCAGAGTATGGTTGGAAGATACTGTGCAGTAAGGTTCTGAAAGAAGACATCAAGGATCTGGTATATGCCAGCAAGAAGAAAATATCAAGTTTGTGTAGATCAAGTCTGCCCTTGGCACCACCCCTTCGCATTCGGTGTCTGTGGCATCCATTACTTCCGCTCTTACCTCCACCCCTACTTCACCCTCAAAACTGTAGAAAAATATGTCGGTGGATCTGGATGACCTCATCACCAAACTTGCCAACCTCACCGTCAACAAAGAAAAGAACAACATAACAAAAAAAATCGCCAATCCCAGAAATTGGAAAGGAGATAGATGCAACTTCCACACATGGTGGATCAAACTAAGGCTTTGGGTTGACGCCCAACAATGGAAAACAGACAAACTTCGAGTGGTTGCAGTCCTCTCCCAACTTGAAGACAAGGCCGAGGGATTCACACAGATCACCCTTGAAAAATATTACAATGAAAAAGCAGAAGACCTCATAGACGAAAATGGGGTAAAAAGAGGACTGAAAGGGGATTCAGCATGGCCATCCTGGCTAGCTCTCCAACTGGAGATTAAAGGCTATTTCAAGATTGACATGCTCACACATGAATCCTTAAGGAAACTAGAAGGTTTAAAACAGAACAGGCACCTGATTGACCTGTTCATACAAAAGTTTGAACTTCTAAAAAAGGAATCGGAAATCGAGGACTACCACGCAGTAACACTCCTCAAAAAGGCCATAGACTTTCATATCTATGAAAGGGCGATGATAAATCCTCACCTAAATCACAAAGAATACCATGAGCTAAAAAGAGAATACCAAAGGGTAGGAAGACTCTTTGAACAGATGGCAGTCGAATGAGGTCCACCATTGAGAAGTTTCCCTCCAAGGCCAAATTCTCGTTACCCCCCTCTGTCAACACCTCCCCATCCCCAATTTACGGCTTATGGCACACAACCAGGTCATGGTGCACCCATGGAGATTGGAGCACAACAAGCTGCACCATCCCTCCTGCAATCTATATCTCCATGTCCTGACAACAGGACTTGCTATCTCTGCAGACTCTCCAGCCATATTAAACCAGACAGTCCAAAGAACCCTCATCACCGACAAATGCGCCCCCCCAACAACGCCAACAGTTCGTGTGGGATTACAATTCTGGTACTTATGTACCAATGGCAGAAAATGAGTATGCTGTTTACCCTCAGGTGCAGGTTGCCCAGCACTACTCAGAGCGTCCACTCCCAACTCCCCTGGCAGCTGCGCCAGTACCACAAGCAGCACAAAGGGCCTTCATCTCAGAGGAGGCAGAAGCATTTTACCGAGACAAGTTTGAAGCCGGGGCCAGGCATAGAGCTGCCAAAGCTTTAAAAGGACAAAGCACATGAATGACGAGGGTGTTGATGTGCCAGAACAATTAGTTACATATATGGACAACGATTTCCCCATTTCTGATTTTTCTTCTGTATTATGTAGTATTTGTCCAAACTCTGTTAGGGCGTCTCAACTGAGCATGGCGTCAGAGTATAATGAAAATGTGCTTAATTCCCTAATAAAACAACAAAAAATATCTTCTATTTATAAACCCCTCGAGGTCACTATGTATCGTGCAACGACGTTGTCATTCGGTGGAGAGTTTTCACTTGAGATCATCATACATTGCCAGCAAAATGGCCAGTGGCTCTGCTACAAGTTCAAATCTCTCTTGGACTCAGGAGTATCCCACACCTTTATCGATTCGGACTATGTACATCATCATGGTATACCTTATTTTGAACTGCAAAACCTGATAACGGTACACAATGCGGATGGCTCTAAAGAAGCTATAGGACAAATCTGACATGCTGTAACCTTAATCGTGGAGATAGCAGGACATTATGAAACCCTAGATGCTTATATTTCTAAATTGGGAACACATTGTATGATTATAGGATATGATTGGCTTTACCGCCATAATCCTAACATCGATTGCACAAACCAAATCATAGATTTTCCTCGCTGCACACAATACTGTAAAATTATGGGACTCGGACCTATTACACAAATACGTACTATAGAAGAAGAACTAAAAGAAAAAATACCCGAAACTTACCACGAATTTCTAGATGTCTTCTCTGAACAAGAATCCACTAGAATGCCATTGAGGAAACCATGGGATCATGCAGTTGATCTCAAAGAAGATTTTGTACCCAAGAAAGAATGAGTTATACTCCTCTCGGACACAGAAATGGAACAAGTTCACACATTCATGGCTAAAGAACTTAAAAAAGGGTATATAAAACCATCTAAATCCCCACAGACTTCTCCTATATTCTTTATTCCAAAAAAGGACGGCAAGAAATGTATGATAATCGACTATTGCTATTTAAACGAGGGTACCATCAAAAATTCCTATCCTCTACCCCTGATTCCACAGTTGATCGATAGGCTGAAAAATGCCGATTAATTCATGACCCTTGACTTACATTGGGGTTATAATAATGTGCGAATAAAGGAAGGAGACAAATGGAAAGGTGCCTTCATCACACCTATTGGGGCATACGAGCCCACTGTTATGTATTTTGGAATGACTAATTCACCCCCTATATTCCAGCAAATGATGAACGATATCTTTAATGACATGTATACAGTAGTAATCATTTACATCAACAACTGTATGATATTTATGTCAGGTAAAATGGACAAAGAACACGAAGAGGTAGTAAAAGAGGTCTTACGTCGCTTACGCGAAAATGACCTTTACGTAAAACCTGAAAAGTGTTTCTTCTTGAAAGACAAAGTGGACTTTTTAGGAATGGTAGTATCTAAAAAGGGGATTCAGATGCAGAAAGAAAAAGTGGCAGGTGTTATGGATTGGCCAGTACCAACAAGCCTCAAACAACTCCAAGGATTTCTCGGTCTCTGTAATTATTATGGGTGATTCATAGAAGGTTTCACTAATATCACACACCCCCTGAACAACCTTACCAAGAATGATATTCCGTTCATGTGGGGATCTGATCAACAAGTAGCATTTGATATGCTTAAAAGAAAGTTCACAATGGCACCATTACTCGCATATTCAAATCGAGAACAAGAAGTACGTGTTGAAACGGATGCCTCGGACATAGCAATGGGAGCTGTGCTCTCAACATTATGCAATGACGGTAATTGGAGGCCTGTGGCTTTCATTTCCCATTCTTTTGATAGTGCTGAGCACAATTACCTTATTTATGATAAAGAACTTCAAGCCGTCATTCGAGCACTGGAAGAATGGCAACATTATCTAATTGGTTGTGAAAGGTTTGAAATCTGGACTGACCATAAAAACTTAGAATATTGGAAGAAACCGCAAACACTAAGCAGTTGACAAGCATGCTGGCATGCACTCCTCCAAGGATTTAACTATATTTTGGTTTATAAACCAGGTTCGACAAACAGACGTGCAGATGCTCTCTCTTACCAACCAGATCACAGAGATGCAGTCCTGGATCATAATACGAACATCACCATTCTTCCACCTTCGGTTTTTATTAATTCCATCACTTTATCTTCAGATTTTATGATGGAATTAGAATCACTTTCTATTTCTATGAACAAAGAAGTTATTGATGACTTCTCTTTTGACTATAATATGAACATTTTCAAAAATCCAAAAAACAAAGTTTTTGTACCAGACACTCTACGTACTTGTCTCATAACCTTATGTCATGACTCACCCATAGCAGGACATGGCAGTCATTCAAAAACTATCCATACTCTCACTTGTTACTTTTCATGGCCTGGAGTCACAAAGGACATTAAAACATATATAGATAGCTGCCAAGTATGTGCCCTCATGAAGGGTAAGCAAAAGGCACTGGCAGGTAAAATTATGCCACTTCCTATTGCAAAGCATCCATGGAAAGACTTTTCCATTGATTTCATAATGTGTTTACCCAAATCACGTTCCTTCACGGCTATCTGCATAATCGTAGATCGATTCTCTAAAGAAGTCGTTTTTATTCCCACATACGATACATGTTCTTCTTTGGACTTAGCCAAAATATTTAGAGACAATGTTTGGTGCATTCACGGACTACTGTCTACTATAGTTTCCGATAGAGGACTACAATTCATCTCAGTGTTTACCAAAAAGCTTTGTAAGCTACTAGGTATTATGCAAAAGATTTCCACAGCCTATCATCCACAAACAGATGGCCAAACAAAACACATAAATCAAGATATAGAACAATATCTCCATGCATACTGTGGAAAAAGAAAAAACGAATGGTCTGAATGGCTCAAAATGGCTCAGTTCTCCCATAAAAATACAGTCACTACAGCCACGGGAGAAATCCCTTTTAATGTCACATGAAACTATGCTCCACACATGGGTTTTGAAGGGAAATTATCTGGCTTCACAGGAGAAATGAGCAGAGCCCATAAGGAAATGGAAGAGGTGTTGAAAGAAATGAGAGAAAAGATGATACAATCATCAGAAAAGAAATGGTCAAATGTACCTATTTAAACTATTGGTCAGTAGGTCTGGCTCTCTACCAACAAACTCAATCTCCCTTATACGGCTAAAAAACTTACCCAAAAATGGATTGGACCCTATTGTATCACACACGTCCTTCCAAATGCTGTAACTCTAAACCTTCCAAAAACTGTATGAATTCATCCCACAATTAATATATCTTGCATCAAACCTTATAAAGAAATGCTTCCTGGACAACCTGTGGTTTGTCCAGATGCAATAGAGATAGATCAAGAAGGCGAAGAACAATTTGAGATTGAATACATCACAGCCTCTAGGATGAAGAATCGGAAACTCGAGTATTTAGTACACTGGGCTGGTCACGATGAAACAGATTGTACATGGGAATCTGCCAACATTATCAACACCGCTCCACAAGCTGTTGCAGAATTCCATAAAAAGAATCCATCAGTACCCAGAAAATTATGTGAACTCACTACATCTGCATTCCAATCCTTCTTTTCTCTCTTCGAAAACTACACTACCGTCAACCAAACAATGACTCGCCTGGAATTTGAGTCTTAAAAAGGGAATAGTGTTATAATATGAACATTTTCAAAACTTTTTACGCTTTATTCCTTTAAACATAAAATCACATGACCACACCATGTGATCGTGAGAACAATTACATAATCAGTCATGTGACAAAGTCTAGAACCTAATCACATGACACACCTCATGTTATTAATCTCCGCCCTTTTCACACCTTATCTATTCCCACATTCATTTCCGTCTTTCCACTTACACAAACACTTTTTATATATATCTACTTATAGTAAATAGTTACATGCACAGCCTGGTCCATGCTCAATCATGTAACGTATAAAAGGTAGACACTTTGGACGACTGATACTCCAGTCAAATCCACTTTGTTCCCCTGCTATAGTCATTGCCTTGGCCTCTGGTCATTGTAGGCTGCAGTTGAATGGACGAGACCCCCACCCTCTTTACTTGAGCCAGGACATGTGTAGCCTGTGACACAGACACAAGCCTTGTGGAGACTTTGACGTTGAGGATGCATTGTTTCATAACATGAATAAAGCCAATGCATTATCTAGATGAAAAGTGACAATACCAGAATGCTCATTTCACCTGGGTAGATTAGTGTTATAGAAGTTTGCATTGCCACAGATTCTGACTCCTGAAATGACCAAGCCTTACCAAAAGGCCTTAGCATAATCAAGAGGCAAGTAAAGATGAGACAAGTAGCTCATAGCCCAGGTAAAATATGGAAAAGACCAAGAGTACAAGACTGAGGTCCTTTGGCAGCAACTTGGGCCTTTATATACTGTCTAGGGATTTACACTTGTGTGCACTAGATCTGACAATATGCTATGCTACATGCATAATTGGTGAGGCAAACATGAGGGTAACATGTGTATTAGTACAGCCACGAAATGGAAGAGAACCATAGCATGAGGAGTATATGAGGCAAGAAAGTCATATAGTAGATAAAGGACATGAGGCAAACATGTGTTTGTCTAGATGACATATGTGATCCTACAGGCAAGCATAAGGTGGTCTAGATCTTGGATGAGTCATAGTGAATGGCATGAGGGTTTTACGCAACCTGCGTAACTGTTGACATGTGACCATGTAATCCTTCTTGATCTACAACCGGCACCTTCCCAGTTCCCCAATTGCATGGTCTGGAGGGCATCAACTCCGATATGCTGAGGAAAGGCTTTGTTGCTACTCCGCAGATATAGCTTACTGTGCAGAAACCTGAATATGGGCCGATGCTTCCTGGACAAATGGCGAGCTGACTGTGCTTATAGAGGGTGAGCCCTACTAAGAGTGATGGTACAAAGTACCAAGCTTACTATTACTGCGAATAGTAAGATGAGCGATGAGAGGTGGAACTTTGATAGGGTTTGACTTTACACGGTAGATTGTGTATATCAGGATTAGGAATTCACATGAAAGAAGTGTCAATATATATAGTACTCAAGACTTTAGGGCAGGCTGGATATAAATACTAAATAGAAATTGGATCTTAGATGGGATTGGGAAGTATAGGAACTATGAGGCTACATATGAGAGAACACAGCCAAGGAGATGCTATCCAATGTGAAATATAATGAAAGGTGAAACTGAGAAATGAAACAGAGCCATGGGGTGGTGTCCATCGCCTTGCACAGCCTTGGTGGTGGTGTGGATGATCAGACTCTAGAAGGCATCGCCTTCAGAGTTGGGGGTCAATGGGGCATTTGGGAAGTATTCCTTTGTGTTGAAGAGAAGATTGTCCCAGAGGGACGGGGTCAGAATGTCTGTGTTCAAGGAAATTTGGTACTCCCCTTGGTCAATCGTAACATTACCCTCCTCGTATCCCTGAAGTTCCATCTCAGGAACTCCTATCTCTGCTGTTCTCCTCATAGTTGGTGAAATCCTATCCTGGGTCATAGGCCACGTTATAGTTGGTGCAATGTTGAGGCCCGTGTCCCCTTTCTCTGCAACTGTTACACTGTTGATCGAGGCAATGATATTGCGGATGTCCGGGGCTTGCCAGGTGACAGAAGGAGCAACAATAGTGGGAGCAGTTGCTTCGAACGTGCTCAGTGGAGCCACACTCGAAGCAGCGCATTAGCACAAAGGTGGGTTAAGGTAGAGGATCATGGGTGGAGGAGGTGATGTTCAGGGTATTGGTATTACCATCCACTGCGTCGGTACTATTTGGGAGAGAGGTGGCCGCAGGTTCCACGTGGGGAATGGAGGAAGCTGGAGGGCTCCTCATTGTAGTTCACCCCAATGGAGAGGAAGTATAGGTGGTGGTGGTGTGGATGGGCAGGCTGTTTGTGAATACCATGGTGCATTGCCTGTGGATATGTTTGGTGGGTACAGAAATGCTTGGTGGGGATATGGGGGTGGATTCTCTTCAAGGAGGGGTGTTGGTTCCAGTGGGATCCTGTTGGAAGGAGGGGATGGTCCCATTGACGAGGGTGATGTTGGAGTCGGTGGATGTTGGTCTAGTTCCCTCTATAGGCTCCAGATCAACTTGGTCAGCACCTCCACCTCTGTGGAGATTCTCAGCAGTGGGGGTTGTGATGCTTCGGCAGGAGCAGGGATAGCCAGGAGTGGTTTCATTGGCAGAGAGGAATGCGTTTCTTTGTTCCTTAGACATGGTCCTGAGGATGGATTGGATGTCATGTTTGAAGTGATGTCCAGGGAGTAAGGCAACATAAAGGTCAAAGCCTTCGATATAGAAAAGGTCGAGAATATATTCCCAAACTTCGAGGAATGTGGTGGTGATGTCAGAGAGGGTGGTGATCTGCGGGGAATCCTGGGTGTTTCTTGCAATGAGTTCCCATAAAGGGGAACCTGTCATGCTCTAGGGGGTCCTGGTGACCAGGGATCAAATGCGGGTGTAAGCTTGGAAGAGGAGTATGAGCTGTATAAGGGAGTTGTCAGAATTGAAGAAGGAGTTACGCTCCAAGGCTCTAAGAGCCTCGGCGTTCTCAAGAATGGACACATAAATGAGTCATCGGGAGGTAGGGGGGAGTCTACTGAGGTGGCGGGTGAGGAAGGCAAAGGACATCTACCACTGGTAGTGATAGGGGCAACTATTGATGCGACAGAAACACTGATGTTCATTGGCATGGACAAGGATATCTAAGTCGGGGTAGTGGACTTGTAAGTGGGCTTGGGTGAGGGCAGTCTGGACGTGGGAAATGGTGATCAGGAGTGAAGAGATATTTTGGGGCATTGGAACTCTGTCAAAGTCAATGCTGTCTTTTATACTCTTAGAGCACTGCCTTGGCATTGCCTAGGTTTGACTCCGCTTCCTAAGTCTGCTCAGAGGTGGTATATCCCTTCCAGTGCACAAGGTATTGCCTTTGTCCCGAGGTTCCCTGATGGTTGATGATGCTGTCTACTTCATATTCTTCCTCTGTTCTGACTAGTTCCGGTGGTGGGTGTGTGAAGTTAGGTCCATCTTCCATGGTTTTCCAATACGGGGAGAGTAGGGATGTGTGGAACACATCATGGATCTTCCATTGAGCCAGCAACTTTAGTCGATAGGCAATAGAGGACACCACTTGGGTGATTTCAAAGGGACTGGTTCGTTTTGGAAATAGTTTTCTGGAAGGGACCTGTAGCTTTAGGTTCTTAGCTTCCAGCCAGACTTTGTCTCTGATTTTCCATGGTTTGAAGCAAGAGAATGTTCTCTTCTTCATTCTTTGTTGGGCAATCACGTGTGCTACTTCGGCTTCTTTTCATGCCTCATCAAGAGAGGTCATTCTTTGTTCCAGTGCGGGAAGGAAGGTCTTTCTGAGAGAGGGGTAGGATCGTGGTTTGTATCCTAGCATAAGGCTAAAGGGGGATTTTCCTGTGACTGAATGTATGGCAGAGTTATGTGCAAACTCAGCCATAGGTAGTAGATCTAGCCATTAGTGGGGTTGTCCGTCACAGAAGATCTTTAGGTAGGTCTTTAGTTCTTGGTTGTAGCATTCTGTTTCTCCATCTGTTTGAGGATGGTAGGCAGTGGATAGTGCTACGTCGTATTGGAGGAGCCTTGTGAGTTCTCGGACGAATGCAGACACAAATTGTGGGTTGTGGTCTGAGACCAATTTGTTGTGCAATCTGAAGCGTTTGAACACGTGATCAAAGACAAGACGGGCTATGCCAGCCGCATCTACCATTTTTGAGCAAGGGGCGAGAATTACCCCCTTACTAAGCCCATGGTCGACCACGACCATGACAGAATCAGAGCCATTTACAGGAGAAAGGTTGGTAATGAGATCCACAGAAAGATTCTGGAATGGATACATGCCCTGGAAGGTGAGGGGGATTACCGGGGGGACCATAGGATGGGTTTGGACTTTGTCGGCTTGGCATGTAGCACAGCTGGCAACAAATTTGCGGACGAAGGTAGATGATCTAGGCCACCAGTATTTTTTTGAAAGGAGGGCGACGGTGCATAGGTGGCCACCATGTCCTCCTTTGGTGGAGTTGTGGGTGGCAAGCATGACAACTTGCTGAGCTGGTCCCGGAATATACAGCCGTCCCTTGAAATATAAGAATCCATCATCAAAGATCCAGTCAGTCATGTTAGAACAGGCGAAGAGTGGTTGGTCCTTTTCAATACTCTGGAGAGTAAAGAGGACTAGGGGATCCTCTACAGATGAGTCTCCAATCTTCTTTGCCAGCGCCATGTCGATGTGGCATACTTGATGGTCAAAGGCAGTAGTTGGTAGGATTTGCATGTCTTCATTGTTCTTGAAAGTGTCAATCTCGTCTTGTCGAGATAGAGCATTGGCAGGTGCCATTTTGCTTCCAGGCAGTGCATGATATATGACGTCGAAGTCCTGTAGGAATAGGAGCCATCTGGCCTGTCATCATGACAGCTTTCAAGGTTTTTTGAAGTAGGTGAGGTTTTTGTGATCCATTAGCACGGTCATGGGATGGGACGACCTGAGGAGATATTGTCGCCATTCCTCCAACCCCCTTATGACAGCCAGTAGTTCCCTGTCATATATGTCATAGTTTCTCTCGGCTGGAGAGAAAGTCTATGAGAGATAGCCATAGGGTTGCATATCTCCGTTATTGTTGGCTTGCATGAATACAGCTCCTGAGGCAGTTAAGGAAGCGTCGGTCATAAGCGTGAATGGTTTGTTGGTATCAGGGAAGACCAGGATGGGTTTTTGTGTGAAGGCATTCTGCAGGTTTCGGAAGGCTTTTTCTTGTGGTTCATCCCAGTGCCATGCGGTCTTCTGCTTGGTGAGGTCAAGCAGAGGTCATGCAATGTCTGAGAAGGAGGGGATGAATTTTCAGTAGAAGTTGCAGAAACCTAGGAAGGACCATACGTCCTTTACGTTTCCCAGATGGTGCCATTCCTGAATGGCCTTGAGTTTTACTGGATCCATCTGGACCCCATTCTTTCCAACAATCATTCCTAAGTACTTGACTTCCTTAGTGGAGAAGGTACACTTCTCGAGTTTGAGGTATATTTCATGCTGGCGGAAGCATTCTAGGATCTTCTGGGTCCTTTCGTTGTGGGTTGCTTGATCCGAGGAGTGGATTAGCAAGTCGTCCATATATATTACCAACTATCCTTCCATGATGTAATCTCCAAAGAGATCGTCCATGAATGTCTGGAAGGTTGCCGGCGAGTTGCACATTCCGATGAACATTATGTTTGGTTCATAGAGTCCAAATGGGGTGAGGAATGCCGCTTTCCATTGGTCTTCTGGTTTTATGAGCACATTGTTATATCCCATCTGATGTCGAATTTCGTGAAGATAGAGGATCCCTTCAGTTTATTGACAAGATTGGAGATGAGGGGGAGGGGATATGCATTTTTGATTGTGTGCTCATTTAGATACTGATAGTCTTGGCAGGGTCTTAACTTCCCATCCTTTTTCTGGACAAAAAAGAAGGGGGCTGCTTGGGGAGATTTTGATGGAGATATCTTTTCTGTTTTGAGATGTTTATCAATGAATTCTCTGCAGGCTTTTTGTTCTTTGGGGTTCAATGGATAGGCTCAGGCTTGCTTGGGTATAAACGTGTCCTTTAGGTCAATGGCATGGTCATAGAGTCTTGATGGTGGTAATTTCGTCATGGTCTTCTCAGCACAGACATCCTCGTATTCTTTGAAGGCCGGAGATAGGGCCACTTCTTTCTTCTGTGCTTGTTGGGCAATTGCCATAGATAGAGTTGCTCTTCTGACAACAAACTCTGGCACATCCCTATGCACATTGAAGAACTTTGCCTGTTGTTCAGGCATCCAGTGATGGAAGCTTTCATAGAGTCCATCTTGTATGTACTCAGCTTCATCGTATTCCAGATACCTCAGTAGGTATCGCTGTTCCAAGGTTCCTGAGGGGTCCCCATGTGTGAACCTGTATGATGACGGTGTAATCATTACTTGTCCGTCTTTCCAATATATATCAGGGTTGACTGCCCTGAGCCATGGAAGTCCCAAAATGACTTCATCTTTGCCGCAGTTGAGGATAAAGAGGTCCTGCCACTCTCACACTCCTCCATAGTCCAACACGATGTTGGTCTTCTGTTTGATGGTCCCTGATTGGTTCTGGGTTCCATCTACGTTCCAGGCTTGTATCAGTTGATCGAGCTTATACACTGGTAGTCCCATATCTTGTACTGCTTTTCTTGATATGAAGCATCCGGTTGCCCTGCTGTCGATGAGGGCATTTGTTCCAATGATTTTGCCATCCTGCTTCCAGATTGAGAGAGGAATGTGAATAGAATTACTCTTTGATCCAGAAATAAATACAGGGGCTATTATAAAGGAGGGAAGTGATGTTGGTCCACCCCCTCTCTTTAACAATGCGTCTTCGGGGGCCTAAATAGATTAATGGGTGCTGTGGGATTCTGGTCTAATGAGAGGACATTCACAGACTCCTCCCATTCTTCTGTGACTTCTTCGTGTGTCTCCTCTAGTGGGAGCCCTCACTCATCAAGCCCCGTGTCAAAGGCCGCCTTGAGCATTCTGAGAACTGTGTCTTGGCTACTACTCCTGGATACCTCGGCGAGGTACTGGTCCAGCAAGTCCTGTTGTCATGGAATGGAGGATGTGGTGACAACCCTGGTTTGTGCCACTGGTCTTCTTATGGGTTTATACCCAGGGTGTTTTCTTGTAGAATACCCTTTCTCATTGCAGATAAAGCATCTCTGCTCTTTCATCCTCTTGGCTCATTCGGTGGGAGAGTGTGTGATCTGGTCTACATCCATTGCGTTTGAATTCTTGTGCCTTTCTTCTCCACCTCCTCTGTATGCCAGTTTCGGTCCTCATCTCAGTACCTTGATTCTAGCATAGCCAGCATTGATGGCAGCAGCTTTTGTGTAGATATCTTCCATGGTGAAGTTTGGCTTTGTGAGAACATCAGATTGGGCAAGTTGCTCTGCGATTTTGTTGTCGACTCCTCGTAAAAACCATTCTAGAAGAGCTTTCTTGTCCCATACTTCTGACCTTACAGCCAGTAGAGAGAATTGGGATACAAATTTGTTGAAGCTTCCTCCTAGGTTTCTTTGTTTGAGGCCGGCGAGTTTTTGCGAGCATTGTCAGCATTGTTGTATGGGCAGGCAAAGGCCTGCTTTATCTTCTCATAGGTTTTCTCCAAGTCAGGCACTGTATCATCAGTTAGCTTGGTTAACCAAGCTTCTGAGAACACCTTTCCTTTCCCTTTTAATATCCTATTCAGGAGCACATGCTTCCTGACTTTTACCGGTATGTTGTCGTGGAGGGCGAAGTACCCTTCCATTGCTAAGAGCCTTCTTTTGGCATCTTCGTTTTCTCTGTTCCATTCTTCTGGTAGTGCTGCTTTGTATTCAATCATATTGTCTTTGTCATTACTTTCTGGGCAATCTGGGTGATCTACAAATAGATCTATGTTTTCCTGGGGATCTACATTGATCAGTTCTGGTTCCATGGGTGGCAGAGGGGTGGGATCTTCCAATGGGGTCGTGGATTGAGAGCAGAGACCACCGGGTAAACCTGGAGTTCAAGATGGATGGGGAGATGAACAGTCTTGAGGATCTGGATTGTAATAGTCTCGTTGATCCTGAGACGATCTGATTCTTTTGGAGAAAGACATGTCTAATGAATTGGAAGCACATGTTGGTGTGGCCTCTTCTTCTTCTGAGGACAGTGGGTCTTGTCCTAAGAGGGCGGAGAGGTTGATTCGTCGAATAGTGGTGAGGGAGTGTCTACACCTGTAGACTTGAAGGTTGTCTTAGGCTTGATAGCACTAAGGGGCTGATAACCTTGATATTTTGTTATGCGACCTGTGTAACTGTTGACATGTGACCATGTAATCCTTCTTGATCTACAACCGGCACCTTCCCAGTTCCCCAATTGCATGGTCTGGAGGGCATCAACTCCGATATGCTG